>CAKMRK010001005.1:0-113616 GCA_928213465.1 Penicillium sclerotigenum | reverse complement strand
TGTTTATCTTCTTAGACTGGACCTTGGTAATATAGTATAGAGTAAAATTATGTTCTTTTGCATTTTTGATTGAGTACCGAGATAATAACCCAAAAAAAACTACAAATTGGAATGTAAAAGATTAAAAAAAAAAATACAGGGCCCCCCCCAGAAACCCCCTTTTAAAACCCAAAAACAAAAACCAAAAAAAAAAAAAAAAAAAAAAAAACAAAAAAAAATAAAAATCCCCCCCCCCCCTTCTCCCAACTCCCCCCCTCCAAAAAAAAAACGAAACTCCAAATCCCAAAAACCGGTTTACTGTACAGAGGTGATTAGGATCCCAATTGCGCCCGAATCCAGTCAAAAGAGACCTTGCGGGGGGAAATAGCCCCAGAAGAGAAGAGAGAGAGAGAGAGAGATAAGCAGAACATGTATAGTATACATGCATCACGTCATACGGCGTTAAAAAAAAAAAGAATCCAAAATGAAAGTAATGAAAGGAACCTTAAAATCAAAGGCTCAGATCGAGGTGATCTCCGTAGGATTAGGATTGAGGAACTGATTGAAATCCTCATAGTCGGTCTTGGAATCGAGATATGACCCTTGCGACAAGCAGTTCATGGGTACCTGGCGATTGAACATAGGCGATGATAGCTGATGGTCATCAAAGGGCATATTAGAGTAATCAGCCGCGGACATCAGATCCATCTCATCGAAAGGATTAAACCCGTTACTAGGCCACGGTTGCGGACCTTGCAAAGCCAATGGGTTAACGACCCCTTGCATGGACATCGGTTGGGCGAATTGCGGGGTGTTGGGCATCGGAGGTTGGGGCTGTTCGGTCTTGATGGGCGCACGTGTCGAGGGGCTGTATGTTGGTGGCGTGGGTGGCAGATGCTGCTGGGAGAAAGCATCGGATGAGAAGCGTGAGCGAGGCACTGGTGACTGAGGACTATCGGAGCCACCGTCGGAAGATTCCTGGCGTTGCATGCCCGCATTGGTGTGCCATAGATCCTGCTGGAGGGCTTCGGGGTTTTCCTCGAAGCGCTCACCCTTGGAGCTGTCGAGGGCGCCGAGGCGCATGAGCAGGTCGTGCGTGAGTGGGTGACCGTTGGGTTCGAGTTTCAGCTGGTCGCCGGGCCAGCCTTCGCCTTCGATGTTGCGCCGATAGAGTTCCTGGAGGCCATTGACGAGCCAGGATTGTTGCTGTTCAAGCATCTCAACATATCTATAATGGAGATAGCTGGTCAGTTGGGGGGAAGGATTCTTTAGGGTTATTTGAATAGTGCTTATGTAGCTTACCCCTTCGGATATACTTTATCGTGCGCCTTCTTGCGCTCTCCAAAGACGCATATGGCATTATCTGCACGACAACGGGAACAAGGGCTGGATCCGTCACACTATCCCGGTAGGGGTCAGTGTATGTTGGGACGATTGCTGGTCTTTTGTTTTTGGTTATACATACCTTGGATTTTTTCAAACGACACCGATCGCATGCTTTGCATACTCTTTTGCGAACATTGCTGTCGGAATGCGAGTGCTCCGAGGTTGGTGTTGATTGGCGAGCTGCCATGATTTATAAAGTCGAAAGCGTTGATAGAGTAAAAAAAAGAGAGGATATAGTAGGAGATCTGGACCCTTTAGCTATACTTCCAGGTCCAAGTAGGATCGACGTCAAATCGGGGTCAATGATATAATGATGTTAACAGATCATTAAACGAAATTGAGTTCAGATAAAGTAGACGGATGCAGATAGGAAATCCTTGGGACCGTGGATATAGGAAGGTTAAGGGAATAATAGAGAGAGAGAACAGGTATGAGTTTGGAAGTATTATGAGTGAAGTAATAGAGCAAGGAAAGTCATCCCAAGATCACCATGGGAGTAGATGTGCATATATAGGAATCACCGAAAAAGAGGGGGCCCTTCTAGTTTAGGATTTCAGGATTTTAGGGATTTTTTTATTATTTTTATTAATTTTTTTTTTTTTTTTTAGAGTCGTGGATGTGCCTCTAAGTCTCCAGAGGCATAAAAGGGATCGGATCGAAGATCATAAAATACAGTACAATTCAATACTCTGCAAAAATACAGGATGACTCGGCATTTGCTGACGGAGCTCGGAGACTTGGAACTGACGTATATCCGAGTGGACTACAATTCCGGCCACACTTAAAATTTATTATTGGAATTTTGAATCTTTTGAATGTTTGATGAAGATACTTCTCTATTATGATGATGGTGATTATTATTTACAGATTATAGAGGTAGAATATATCAAATATAGACTCTAGAATAGTCAAGATAATATAGAATATATATAATATAGAACCAAGATTAAAGCATAAAAGATGAATTCATATTCGTAGTATACAACATATGGAGCATAACCTTACTTGTAAAAAGGAAAAAGAAAAATTAAAAAGAAAAAAAAAAGAAAAAGGAAAGGAAAGGATATCGGCAAACCCATGCCGAATTGCATGTTGCACCCGAGACTTCATTATATTATGTATGCTGTTGTTCTCCGAGGCATCGACAACAGTAACAGTTGTACGGAGTATATATTCCTGTATATATTCCAAGATTTACAATGAAATCTATTCAGCCCTGGAGAAGAATTAACAATTAGTAATCTCGTTTGTCCACTCGTCATGACATTCATGACCCTACCAAAATAACTATAAGAGGTAAGAGGGCTATAAGAGGGCTATAAGAGGGCCATTACCAATTGTCATTCCCTGTCAGGATGAGTAATGAAGTCCATGACGTAACCAGTCCCTAAAAAGGAAATATGTCTCTTTTTTAGGATATACCTACTCCGTACTGCTTATACGGTCCTACAACATACATTATTACTCTTCCTATTACTATTCCTATTCCTATTCCTATTACTAGTTATTACTATGTTATTATCAAAGGGCTAGACCACTTTTTTCTAAAATATGAACATACTATATCCTATTCCTCTCTTTCGATTCTATTTCCCCTCCTTTCCTTTATTTCCCTCGGTTCATATCCCATGCAGTTCTAAAGCTTAGCTAAATACTTACTACATTTGGAAATATGCGACCACCAGACCTAACTCCCTAACTCCCTAACTCCCTAACTCCCTAACTCCCTATCAGATCCTATCGGGTCCTATCAAATCTTTAACTCAAATTCAACTCAAATTCAAATCTTAACCCGTGGGAACCTTTCTCTATCGAGCAGCTTGTCCCGTGTTTGATATCGGGGCCGTATTCCGAGTCCATTCCCTATTCACCCCCCCGAAGGTGGGCTTGGGTTGCTCCATGTTTCTCTATGTTTCTCTATGTACAATATAACATCTTTTCCAAAGTCAACTTCATATTACCTCCGAAAAATATGAAATATGATATGACAGGGGTATAGTATAATCTACATAATCTACATAATGTTTAATGTACAGCCTCATTATCTATCAACAAGAGCAGTGAAAGCACCAGAGCTGACAGACACAGCAACCCCGATAGCAATTTTGACGGGGTTCCTGTTTTTCAGTTCCGGTTTGGATTTCACTCTGTTCCTGACCCTGTTTGCCGTTTGGTTCCGTTGTCTTCCGGCGTTTGATAAACCCCCACACGCGACTTCGACGGGATCGGTTCTCGCCTGCAATTGCGTCTACGGTGGATGGTAGGGTATTGTGTGATAGCTCGGCACACTGGGGAGGAAGCGAATTGTGCTGGCCATGAAGTCGGCGGGCTTCGACAACGCGACGGACTAAATCTATCCACTCGTTAGCTCTACTCGTTCTTTCTTTTCCTTGCTGACAGACATGTCATACGGGCAAAGGTCTCCTCGATGTTAACCACCTCGCGAGCGCTAGTCTCCATAAACCCACAGCCGTGCTTACGCGCATACTCGAGTCCATCGCGGGATGTCACCACACGATTATCCTTGAGATCGCATTTGTTGCCCGCAACGATTTTCACTGGCGGCGGTAGGCCAACCTGGCCTACATCCCTTACACCTCCAGGTTTCTTTCCCAACTCCTGGCACAGTCGCTGGTTCTCCTCGACGCGTTGCTCCGCCTCCATATTGATCATATCCATGAAATGATCCAGCGTTTCAAGACTCGAGGGGTTGGTGATATCGTACACCAGGAGGAAGGCGTCCGAGTTCAGGGTCGAGGCAGACCATAGCCCACGGTACTCCTCCTGGCCTGCAGTATCGGTGATGGAAAGGACGTAGGGGTGACCGTCGACGTTGCGTGTGACGGAGTAGGAATCCTCTGGGCCCGATTAGAATTGGAATGGCATTGGAATGGCATTGGAATGGTATCGGAATGGGCGCGTAATACCGATAGTTGGATCATATCTAAAAAAAAAAAAAGAGAGAGATGTTAGCGCCAGCTTTCCAAAAAAGAAAAACAATTCCTCAATTCAGGGGGGAGTTGTCCTCACTCGTGAACCCATTGACTACGGACCAGCCGCATGGTGATGGAGGATTTGCCTACATCCCGATCTGATCAGATCTCGATCGCGAAACCCGGAAACGTGGCACCGAATCACGGAGTCGGGATATTCCCAGGAGACAAGAGAAGCAACATACCACATCCACCATCTCCGCAGATGGTGATTGAGATCCTGTCCATGGCCAATGGACATTGGAGAGGAAGAGGGGAAATGAAGAATGGGCATGTTGACAGGGGTTATATTAATTATTAATATAATAGGGGGCTAATTAATTAGTTAATATACTTAATATAACTACAAAATTACGAAGTATAACCCGTAATATTAGTAGATCTCTCTCTCTCTCTTTTCAAGTAACTATCTGACTATCTGAATATCTGAATACGATCATTATTGACAAATTTGAACTCTTTCGATTTATCAGTTATGATATATCTCATGTTTTGCCTTTGGACCTATGATAGACATTGGATATATACATCAACACTCGATACCTATGAAGTACAATATCCATAATCTGGAATATATAGAATGGATAGAATATATTCAATATATTCAATATATTCAATATACACAATATATTCAATATATTCAATATAGATATAATGAAATAGAAAACGTAGATTAACAGACAATTGACCTCTCGTCAAAAGAATGTCAAATCCCCGTGAGATCTATTGGTGAGTGCCTTCCCCACACATTTGTACTTGGAGACATCAACTCCTCTCTCCTCTTTCCTCTCTCCTCTCTTCTCTCTTCTCTCCTCTCTTCTCTCTTCTCTCTTCTCTCCTCTCTCCTCTCTTCCACAAATATCAAACACATTCACTCATTCACTTCTATAAACATCCACCCCAAAAATCGATATCTCAACAGGAACTCATTACGTCTGCCCAGATTGTCATCCCGCAGGGCGATGGAACTCGGTCTGGCCCACAGATATTTTAATCATGACCAACATGAACAACTTCAATTTGGAATATGATGAAAATCAGCACTCCTCGCAACCCCAAAACCCTTCATATCCACCCTTTTCTAACCAGGGTAATTATGCCTTCGGTGCTATGCTACCCCAGAATGCGGATCTGCCTCTTCAGAACTTCGCGCGGTCACAGCCTTTGGACCTGGAAGGACCCAGGTCTAATGTCATGCTCACATATGACGGAATTCCGACCTCGAGTATCTCAATGCCAATGACTATGGATGCCACAAATGCCTATACCTACAATATCCCAACCACCTACCCGGCCACCATGGGGATGCCTTCGCAGATGGATCATGCAGAGTTTCAGTCGACATACCCGTCTTTCCCACCCTCCATGACGATACCCCATTATCCCCAGCGGCACGCTCCTCCAGCCCACAATGAATTATACAATACAACCACAGACTCGATAGCCAATTTCGAGGATGCTAACTTTTCAGGTCGCATGAGCGACTGGTCACAGCCGCAGCCGCAGCCGCAGGTGCAGGTGCAGGTGCAGCAGGCTCGGCGACAACCTCTAGAGCGCCGTCTACCCGCTGGGCAGCTGTACCGTGCATCGCAACCGGTAGCTATTCAGCCCAAGAAGCCTGTTGCTGCCAAAGGTGAGTGGTATCTGTGTCTGGCACCTCCCCGTTAGACTCCGGCCCATGGTATGACTGACGCGAAAACGTGCAATCAGAGGACTTCCTGCCGGGGTTGGAAAAGCCCGAGATGGGCAGGACTAAACATACCGGCATCTATTCAACAACTGGCTTTGACGTGCTGGGAGCCTTGGTATGTCTTTCATCTCGATGGAGAGAGTATCTGACGATATACTAACCTTGTTTAGGGCCGTGTGGCTATGAGGCCCAACCCTAAAATTAACATTGGTGCAGTCGATCTCTCATGCGCTTTTGTAATGTGTGATATCTTGATCGAGGATCATCCAATCGTCTATGTATCAGAGGCCTTTGAACGATTGACCGGCTATACCAAAGATGAAATCGTTGGCCGGAACTGTCGATTCCTTCAAGCGCCCGACGGCAAGATCAACGCTGGCGCTAAGCGGACCTTTGTTGATGGACAGACTGTCTATCGGCTACGGTCAACCATCGACGATCGCAGTGAGATCCAGGCTAGTATAATAAACTACCGCAAGGGTGGACAACCCTTCATGAATCTCATCACGATGATACCTATCCGGTGGGACTCGGATGTTTATCGGTACTACGTCGGGTTCCAGGTCGATCTGGTTGAAAAACCCGATGCCGTGAGGGGGAGAAATCCTGGTATGCTTTGCTACATTTGGTCGTGGCGAGTACCTTCACTAACTTTGTATAGATGGTAACTACAGCATTAACTACCAGCGCGATCAACTGCCACAGTATATAGTCCCCCTACCAGATATGTACTCCTCACGACCAGACCTCGGCTTGCGATATGGCCATGACGAAGTGACTACCATTCTCAACACTATCAGTGCAGCTGGCAATGATGTCAACCGGCACTACCTCGATCGCATTCTGGTTGAGAATACCGATGATGTGATCCATGTGCTTTCATTCAACGGTGAATTCTTGTATCTGTCACCTTCTTGCCGCAAGATTCTAGAGTATGACCCGGTCGAGCTAATCAACAAGACTCTGTCCACTATCTGCCATCCCAGTGATATTGGTCCTGTGATCCGTGACTTGCGGGCGACCACGACAACCGCTCCAGTGAGTGTTGTATACCGTATTAGACAAAAGCACAGAGGATACATGTGGTTCGAGAGTCACGGCGCGTGGCACATCGACCCAAACCAAGGCCGGAAACATCTTGTTATGACTGGCCGCCCGCGACCCGTCTACACCTTGGATCAGATTGCCCGCCTGGGATCATCTGCCGCGCTGGCCGAGAATGACGTCTGGGCCAAGATTTCTTTGTCTGGTGTCATTTTGTTCATTACGACCAAGGTGAAGCCGGTGCTCGGTCGTTCGCCTGACGAACTGATTGGTAAAGGCCTACAAGAGATCATGGAGCCCGAGAGTGGTGATACTGCCACGATCACACAAGCCCTGGAGGCAGCTTGTGGTGGACAAGGAATTGGCATGGCCACCGTTACGGACGGCGGCGAAGGAATGGATGAACTACCCTCATTCAAACACCAAATGTGGCATAAAAAAGGCCATGCCATTTCAGCACATACCACATTATACACCGGCGACTCACGGAAGGGGATCAAGCCGACCTTTCTCGTCGCCCAGATACGGTTTGCTCGATCCTTTCCTCCATCCGCCACCGCCATCTCAGCTGCCAAAGACAAAAGTCTCACTACGCTTACCGGCACCGCACGCAACCCAACGCTTACGATCAATGATCCTGTCCCACCCCAGCAGTACGGTGCCCTTGGTCAACGCATGCCCGATCTATCAAACCTCGTCGGTCTCAACGGTCTGCCTACTGGTAACCGTGGCACTTCACCCTCTGCCGACCAGGCAACCTTCTTTACAGAGCTCAATCCCACACGCGGATCGAGCTGGCAGATCGAGCTGCGTGAGCTAGAGAAGCAGAACCGCACTCTGGGCGATGAATTGCAACGCCTGCTGGCTCGCCGCCGGAAGCGCAAGCGCAAGCAGGGTGCTATGGCGGTCGAGAAGTTTTGCGCTATGTGCAACACGAAGAACACCCCCGAGTGGCGGCGTGGTCCGAGTGGAAACCGGGATCTTTGCAATAGCTGTGGTCTGCGATGGGCGAAGCAAATCCGTGGTCAGGCGCAGGCGCAGGCTGCGGCTTCTTCGTCTATTACAGTGGACTAATGGTGAGTATATCAAGTTTTTTTTTTTTTGTTTTATAAATTGATTTCCTTCTCTGCTTGCAGGGCTGGTTTCTTGATACCCCTCCGTTTGACTGTCAAAATTGACATGCTACTTTTGAGCGCTTGGGTCTTTGGATTTTTCCTTCCCACATGTCTTTTCATATGCAGTCTCTGGAATTGAATACAGAAAAACAAAATCCATGCCGGTTAAGTCTGTAGACTCTACGGCTAGTACGATGGCTAGTAATAACAGCCAAAGCTCGACGAAAACAAGCTCTTTTATAAGTCGAAACGTTGGGTATAATACAAAGGATCCCCTAAGAAACACCTACTGTGCAATCGGGACCTCCAGTCTACCTTCAAAAAAAAAGAAGAAAAAAAAACCTACAGCTTCTTGGACCTGGGGCTGTTTCCACGAACAGCCAGCCACTGCTCCAACCAGCGCCTCTCCAATTCCTCCACCCGTTTCCGGTCCTGAGTGCCAGAAGAAATATCCACACCACCGCGTTCCTCAACCGCAATTTGCACTTCAGTAGCATTCATAGCTCTTATCCCTCCTCCAACACGAATCATCCCATCATCAGTAGCCAGGTACTCGACATACCGCGCCAGTCGAGGCCGGTAGATCAAACCAGCAAGCGACTCACCCGCAGCCTTGTCATGACGCTTAACTAGACCAAAAACCGCACAGGCACGCAATACATCAGCGGAGCTCGCACCAGCGACCCAGACAGGATCAGAAAAGCACTTAGCAAGCAGAGCCAACTGCTCCGCACCGCCTGCCTTGAGCAAACGTACAGACCGATCCTTATCCCCAGCAACAAAAACATCTAACGCCGCGAGTTTGCGCGCCGTAGCAGCAACACGCTCCTTCTCCACCTGCGATGGCACACGACATGTTGCGGGCGTGATGGCAGAGCCGAAAATTGGGACGATCAGGGGTGTGAACTCGCCGCAGACGATCAGGATCAATGTGAAGGGGATCATGCGGCGGACATCGCGGGCTGAGCGGCGGATAAGCTGGAACTGCGCGCGGCCGAGCTTGGATTCCTGTGTTATTGGTGGCGTGTTGCGGTTGTTGCTGTTGCGTGCGCTTGTCCACGGTGGGGATATAGGAATGTAGGCGGGTAGGCCTAGTTTCCTCCGTAAAGGAAGTGAGGCGCGGTAGTTTCGGTAGACATTTTTTAGGCCCGTTTTGTAGAAGGTCACGTATGCGCGGCCGAATTCAACATAGCGTTTTAGTTTGTCTACTGCGCCTGCGGAGGGAGGTAGGGAGGGTGGGGTTATGAGGGGAGTAGGATGGGTGCTAATTGGGGCGTTTATTTCGGTTTTGGAGGGGACTGAGATGGTGGTTGTAGGGGGTGATGGGGAAGGTCGGCGGGATTGCTGGCTCGGAGCGGAGGTTGAAAAGAGCTGGGATTGCGCGCAGATGGGCAGTAATTGAGATCGGAGGTGAGAGTGGAAACAAGAGTTCCAAGGTTGGAATTGAGCGTGCAGGGCTCGCTGGCCCCGAGTTATGCCGGCCATTGTTGAGTTGGTGAGAGAGAAGATGAAACTGAGGCTGATGGTTGCACATTGTTATGAATGGTCGACACCTTAGGCATCAATATCAAGATGCAAGCAGCTTACGACTAAGAGGATCTGAGGATTAGAACATCATTTACTATAGTACTATAGTACTATAGTACCTGAGAGCTAATGTTTTGATCAGAATATCTCTCATTGTTCCAAGTGGGTTGAAGAAAAACGGAATTCGTCAGAAACTACTATATATGCTCGAACTATTTTGTAGGGTATTTTAATGTACACCAGTTTGAATCACAACATCTATTCATCTGCACGGATCTCAATGTTTTCGATGAGCCCATTGCCCAACCGCGCAATCTCGTTCAGAATAGCAGTCCGGTTGATTACGACCTGACCTTCGACATCACCTGGGGCAGTCGAGTACGCCGTCTTCAGGTTCCAGGCTCGCGACTTGAGGGTCTGCGGGTTCCAAAGGCCAGCAATCACTGCACAACGATCATCTCCGTGGAAGAGCAAAATACTCTGGCCGTAGCAGGCTTGTACATCACAGACAAATGACTTGATGGTCTGCATCATTCCAGCACGGGGCTCAGCCAAGTTCTTGAACTTGGGTGCCGAGGAACCGCCAAACAGCTTTGGGCGAAGATGAATCACAAAGTCGTAGGGAGCAAGCGATGTATCGAACAGGTCGGAAACATCCATATCGTGGGTCTTGCTTCGTAGTAGGCCTACTGCTGCTTTGGTCAGGCTGGACATCCGAGCAGCCACAACCTTAGAGGGCATCTCGTATTGCGTCCAGGTCACTCCTTCAGCATCGAGGTCAGAGGCGACGAAAAGGGCGAGACTGTTCATCGCAGGGTCGATGCTGCGCCAGGCTGTGAAGCGAGTGCGGATATTTTCCGTCACTTGTGGAGTCAGATCACCTCCTAGGTCAACAATGAACGGCTCCTGCTGCCAGTCCCACCGAGAGAGGGAATGGAGAGTCCTCAGGAATCCGGTCATGACAGATGAAGGACATTCCCATGGGTTAGGTTGCGTGAAGGTACGAATTACCAGCAATTCAATCAACTCATCGCTGATTTGGGCAGTAAACAGGTGAGAATTAAACCATTGTTTGGTAAGACGAATGGTCGGCGACAACAAGGGGAAGCGTGTGCACAGACTTCGGAGTGCCTGTGTTAAGCGCGGAGTTTGGACAAACGTTTTCTTGTAGGCGAAGAGAGCGTAGGCTGCCTCTTCTCGCTCCCGGGGACTCAGATTTCTGTCCTTGAGATTGCGCTCGAGCAGGGTTTGTTCACGCTCGTGGTGAATCCTCAACCGGAACAACACGCCAGAGGAATGAGGAATTTCCAAATACGCATTGTTGATCACCTTGCTCGATTCGTTTTCGAGGCCAACACGGCAAGATGAGGTAGCACCCGATGATTCCAAAGAGTCTCCAATCTTCAGGAGGAATGCAATCTTGGTCATTTGGATAGCGGCAAAGTCATCAGGCCAACGCGAGGAGCTTTCAAACTGAAGAACAACGTCCGTGGCTCCCGTTGGTCGGAGGGAGGTGTAACGAAGAAGCGAACTGGCTGGGGCCAAGTGACGAACCTCCAGTGGCACCTCATCCATGCTACGAATAGATCTCTCAAGATCCTTGAAGGCATCATCGATTGACTGGAAAGCAGGGCTGGAGTATGCCAGTATGTCATCGCCATGCTCTTTGAGGAGCTCGTCATATTCATCACCAACAAATCCAAATTCATCAGTGGTGATCTGGAAGTGCCGTTGGAGTATGTACTCCAAAATTTGATAGATGATAGAGGTCTCCGACTCATCAGACCACACAAGACTCTCTAGGATGCTGCCATCCTTGAATCGTCGAAGCTCTGACTTTTCACCCCAGAAAGCTTGGAACGAGGCAGACTCTTCTTTTTCTTCTGCGGCTGGGCCGTGGTCGACAATTCGTCCGACATTTTCAGCATTCAACAACAGTCCTACAGAAACACCCTGGCTCGACCGTTTGGGCTGCTTAGATTTGACTGACCACGAATCAATAGCGTGGCCCATAATAGAGACAAGTTTGACTCTGTCTCCCAGAGCTCGGGAAAGAACATTATACAAAGCACTCTGTTCGTGAAGAGCGCGGAGCGTGTCTCCATTGAATGACTTGGGGAATGAGATCAGGCGGTCAAATCTGAGGGCTGGTTCGTCAACCTTGAGAATGAAAACCTTATCGAAGTTGTCCTCCCGTGACTCGTTGAGCATTTTTAGAGTGATGGCGGCTTCATGACGCAGTGTTGCGTATGACCAAGGTGTCATTTTGTAAAGAATGTTCAATCCTCTGCGGCCATCAAAGACAACAGGTACCCCGGAAGGAACTGGGACCGCTTGGCCAAAGAATAGAGGAGTGGTCAAATCCCTGCCGGCCAAAAATTGAATAGTGGCCTTGAAAATTTGGTAGCAGCTGTATGATGGTAGCAGGACCGGTTGTCCAGTCGGACCACCACCTTCAAACAGTAAAGACAGAAGTGCAGTCCATTCAAAACCACCAAAGCCTCCATTCTGGAAGGGGGTATGGAAGCCTCGTTGTTGCAGCCAAGTGCGGCCAAGAATGCATGCATCGCTGAAAGAATCGCACTTTTTGGAAGCCGAGTAGATAGACTTGTGATAGAGAGAGACTGTGGCATCGGAACGGAGGCTGGCATTGTAATACGAGGTCGGTTCGCCGACCTCCGAGTTATTGGAGGCCTGGCGGATATTGCTTTTGAGTGGAAGCGTTCTTGTGATCGGGAACAACGTAGGATCGATTGCGGTCAGAATTCGAATTGTAGGCCCGGACGATTCGGCTTGACGTGGTTCCAACAAAATGAGAGGGCGGAGACTGTCTCCATCCTGAGGACCGAATTTGATATCAAACCCGAGGGTGTTCACGGTATCTTGAATCCCAGCAGCCATGCACGCGATATAGTAGGCCCGCTTGTGGAAGTATCTGAAATTGACGTAGTCCTTCTCCTGGAAAAGCGAACTTGGCATGGTGACTGCCAGATCAATTGGGCGCGACTCCAAAGTACGAGCACCCGTCTTTAGCGCAAAGCTACCTACCACGTTAATGTTCGCTGGCTTTGCGTATGCCATGCTGTACTTGACATCCTTGCTTGGCCGAGGCTCAGGCCATGGAACCACCAAACCAGAAGCACGTAGCTCCTTCTCGGCATCGGGGACAGATTGCGGAGACTTTTCAGGCAAGCCTTCAATCGCGACTTTGATTTGGTGTAGTGTTTCCTGAACCTTTGAGAGTTGCTTGCTGTAGTTAGGTCTCAACCCCGCCAGCAGGTCGTCCATTTGCAGCTTGAAGAAACTGGACTTGTAAAAGCCGCTGGCCATTGCAAGCTCTGCGGAACGCTCATCTTTGCCTCGAGTCGGGTTTCGCTTCTCGGTCACTTTCGTCTGATTCGTTGAGGAGCTAGTAACAGCATTCTCCGGGGAAGGACTAAGCTTCCTGCGCTTTGATGTGTGGTCGGACATTTCGTGAGCGTAGCAGTTGTCAGAGGCCGAGATTTTTTTTTTGGCGATAACGGTATTGTATCTGATACCGTATGGCTGACTCATTCGTAATTTATCAGGTACGCATCGCCGAAGTCGCAGAGGAATGGTATCATTTACCATTTACAACTTTCAAGTCTTCTTTTCTTTTTTTCTCTCTATCATTCTAAAGCAGATATCTAGAATAAATTATATTTTCTCCTGATTTCTATTTTTCAATTGAAGATGTTGCAAGCTTTGGGAGGACCTGTGCCTCCAAACACTGACCATGTATGGTTAACTCCCCGCAACCCCTCTATGACTCTTTTAACATTTACCAGGCCGTCAGTGTATCGCTTCCATCATGGAGGGAAAATGTCGGCTACGAAGAAGGAGAAGAATGGGTCATAAAGAAGATGCAATGCGGCTATCCTCGATTCTTCGTTCATCCTATTATCCAAAAGCTCGCCCAGGAGATTATTCGCCGCGTCGGTGACCCCAACCTCGAGTCTGCAACCTTATTCGCATCAGTCAAGACAGCGCGCATCTGCCACTCTTTTCTGCTTAATAAAATCCCCGCAGTGCAGGCATACAGAACACGCATCGTCAACTTCATCCCATCCCCACATACCGAAGCTGGATCAACAGTGACGTCTTCCTTGTCGTGTGTCATTTACCCAAAAGAACACGCCTCCATTGCCAAGCAGGTATGGCAACACTCGGGCAATGGTATCTCCAGTCGACGAGGTGAGTTCTGCCTTAGAGCATTGGAGGATGGGTTTTTGGTGGAAGACAAAGGTCTCGCGACGACTGCAGAGTCAATCTCCCAGCGTTCTTGCAAGGGACCCCGCAGATACCAAAGCATCAGTGGAGCGAGAAAGGGCTCTGTTGGAGAATCTCCTCCCAAATCCAATACTGAAGACGGCCGAGACTATGCTCAATTTATTGAGGAGCGGTTTGGTCGAAACTTGAGCACTTCTCTCGCCAATCAGGCCAAGCTGGCCGTTCGCAAACGTATTGCGGGTGTCTTGACAGCCGATGTTGAACTGCCAGAAGCCCTGGAGACAGCTTCATCAGAAGGTCGCGTTGCCGGAATTTCTGAGGAGGATGTGCTCCTTTACCCTTCGGGCATGAACGCCATCTTTAACGCCCATCAGACCTTGCTAGCCACTAGAGGTGATTTGCCGTCAATTTGTTTCGGTTTCCCTTACACAGATACATTGAAGATTCTCCAAAAGTGGGGACCAGGCTGCGTCTTCTACGGTCATGGCTCCTCGGAGGATCTAGATGATCTGGAATCTCGGCTGAAGGCTGGTGAGCGTTTTCTTGGACTTTTCACTGAGGCACCAGGTAACCCTCTCCTCAAAACACCGGACCTCCGACGGATTCGCGCTTTGGCAGACCAGTATGGTTTTGCCGTGGTGGTGGACGAAACCATAAGCAACTTTTTGAACATCAACGTTTTGAACCTGTCAGACATAGTTGTCAGCAGCTTGACCAAGATTTTCAGCGGAGATAGCAATGTCATGGGAGGAAGTGCTGTGCTCAACCCTCACGCACAGTACTATACAACCATCAAGGAAACTTATAACCGGGAATACGAAGATATCTATTGGGCAGAGGATGCCGTTTTCCTGGAGCGAAACAGCCGTGATTTTATTTCTCGCATTGAACAGATCAATGCTACATCTGAGAACATTACGGCTATGCTGAAGGAGTCACCCCTAGGTAAGTATTCATTTACTTTGAGTGGGAGCTATACTGACAATTTCACAGTGAAAGAAGTTTACTACCCGAAATACAGCCCTACGAGACCACTATATGATAGCCTCCGCAATGCCAATGGTGGTTATGGTGGTCTCTTCTCCGTCACGTTCCACTCCCAAGCGGAGGCAATTGCCTTTTTTGACACCATCGAGGTCTTGAAAGGACCCAGTCTTGGAACCAACTTCACATTGAGGTGAGTACACAGTCCCCCTGCTTTGGATTTTGCTAACTTTTCAGCTCTCCGTACGTTCTCCTGGCTCATTACGGCGAATTAGACTGGGTATGTACACCATTCATATGTTGATATGTTGACCAGGCCATGACTAATATGTGTTCAGGCAAGATCCTTCAATGTCGATCCGGATCTAGTGAGAATCAGCGTGGGATTAGAAGAGGTATCTGATCTGCGCTCCAGGATACAACGGGCCTTGGATGCAGTGCAAAGTGTTCGGCAGGCAAGTGCATAGTCTACCCCAATTCAATCAAAAGTTGGCCTGTGCACTACACAAGGACTTGGGCTTTTTCTTCTGGGATATCCGGATCCGTAAATTGCGGTATATATCACAATGTAAAGAAGACTACCATAGCTCATCACCCTGTACCATGAAGAAAACGAGATCCTGCTCCGGGCACTTCAATATCCAACGCCAAATGGAAGCAGTTTGACCTGTTAAAATGTACGATCTAGCAGGTCATCCCCTATGGTACTCACGGCCCGGCTTGTGAGGCCCAGGTCTCCGCTGGCGGTTTTTCTCAGAGCCTGTCGCATGGTCTCTACATTGAGGTCTCCAAAACTGGAAGAGACCGGACTTTGGGCAGCACTAGCAATAGGGAACCGAGTAGGAGACAAATCAAGCCCTCTGAAGGAGGTTGCAATGCTTGTTGGTGGGGAAGTGCCTGGTCCATGTGAAGAAGATGGAGAACGCCATGGGGACGGGGATCGGTTAAGATCTCCTAGGCGCTCCCGAGATATTACGCCAGGATGAGCTTCATTTGTTCCTGCATGCTCGGCGTTGACAACGTCGGCAAAGGAAATAAAGCTCAGCCGACGTACATCTGTTGTATCCAGTGCTCCATAACTGGAGAGTTCATCTCCATCGGCATGGCCCAAGAGATGATCGATGCCCGAGGACGACATCGATTGCTCTCCGGATGGGCCACCCGCTGGCTGATGTAGGCTATGTGTGACAATCTCAACCGAATCTGGATCGAGGCGGTCATCTGTGATCGCAGCTGAAGATGCCTCTAGGACAGGTGGAATATAGTTATCGGTTCGAATATGCGCAGGTATGGAAGGCGACGCCTGTGCTGGGACTATATCTTCCTGCACATCACGTTCAAATATCTGAGAGGCAGGGGAATGTATACGGGGTGGCAGATACGATGAACTTTCGGGCGACGAGGGGTGTCTCATGTACTTAGTCGGATCATGATTTGGTGTTCGCAGGGCTTCGGATGATCTCACAGGTGATATGCAGCCTGTGACGATTTGATTCTTGTCCCATGTGAGAGCAGCGGGCTTTGGGGCTCGTGTACTCCCTCCTGGGTTTGGCTTCTGGTTTGTCTGAACTGTAGAGTCTGACATTGCGATAAGATGAATCAAAATCCGACAGCCATAACAAAGTAGAAAGTTAGTCAAAGTGTCAGTGATGACATCGGTGAGACATAGGACCAGGTGATGGGCCCCAAGGGATTATTATTACCTCTCCTTGGGTAGATACTTGTATCTAGTACTTTTGTTCGGGCTACAAATGAACATGGTTCTCGAAGTACTGGATACATGATACGCTTTTTAATACGTGTATTGTAAATACAATGGCCAAGGGGGGTCACGAGACCGGGGGAAAAAGTTCGGGTTCGATGCGCGAGAGATGCCAACACAGTCCTTCAACCCCAAGTTCACTCTTACCTTTTAGGTCCGTTTTTCCCCTGATAAACAATATCTATGAACATTGACTAACCCTTTCTTTTCTATTATTCTAGTTTCTGATCAATTTCTCTCAATTGACCAGAAGCAATGGCGACCTTTATTACCGCGACGAAGCGGCCGTTTCTCACATTACCATTCCTTATTCCCTCCTTGTCGGATTCATTGGCACTAGGGTTTCGACGAAACCAATCCTCATACCGGCGAACTAAGCAACGACTACGTGTGAAGCCAGACTCCTCATTTGACCCGTCTAACCTGGGTCATGATCACATTATCCACAACCCGCCATCCAGTGCTCCAAATGCCTACCACACCCCATCCAAATTCTTGCCTGCCGATGATATTCGGAAAGCATCTGTCTTTTCTTCCACTGCGACTCCCAACGTTGATGATCTTCCGGGGGTCTACAAGTCTATGCCCGAAAGAAAATATCACCTCACCCCTTCAGACATTGAAGAAATCCGCAATCTCCGCATGAACGATCCCATGACCTGGAGCCGAAACAAGCTCGCCAAACGTTTTGAATGCTCACCCGTTTTTATTGCCATGGTCTGCCAGGCAAGCCCCGAGAAGAGAGAGATCCAGGCCCGGATCTTGGAGGCGGTGCAATCACGATGGGGACCCAAGCGCCGCATGGCCCGCGAGGACCGTCAACTGCGGCGTGAGGCTTGGGGACGAGATGCATAGTGGGATGATCCACCAGGAAAGGGTCTTGTGTTGTAAAGGAAAATCCATGTATTCTAGGTTATTTTGTATAGCATTGATTTTAAGTATTCCATGTGAAATTTTTCTATTTAATCTAGTACGAAGGCTGTATCTATATCTATATATCTATATCTATACCTATATATATATATAAAGGAATAGTCATGAAGGTAGAAATGTATAAAATATATCCAAATATAGATTTTGTCTCAATCCCAAAAAAAAAAAACCAGCCCTGTCACATATCACAGAGAAATAAAAAAAAAATATTACGTGATAAGAGGTCACTTTCTCTCCTGCGGTTACCTCAGGGCAAAGACGGCAATGCCCCTCTTTCCCCTCCGTCGTGTTCCATTCAAAGCTCCTTTTTCTTCTTCTCGATTTTCTCCTGTTCGTTCTTCTCTCTCTCCTCTCTCTTCTCTCTCTCGCCGCTTCTTCTACGGTCATATCAGTGATTCCAAAATGGCGCCCTCTTTAGAGCCCTTTTTCAAGCAGTGAGTATGGCTATCTTCTAAAAGAGAACCTTTTAACAGTCAAAAAAAGGGTCGACGACTCCTCCAACGATTTCATCGAGCGTATGTAATACTGGTTTCTCGCTTCCTCGGGTCCTCGCTGATTCTGGTCAAAGGTCTACGGAAGGCGGTTGCGATCCCATCCATCTCAGCACAAGATGAGAACCGACCGGATGTGTTCCGCGTGAGTTTTCCAGCAGATGTACAAATTCAAGGTCTGATCTTTCTAGATGGGACAATTCCTTGCCGATGAACTCACAGCTCTTGGGGCCGAGGTCGAGCAACGACCATTGGGCAAGCAGCCTGGCAAAGAGCACCTCGAGCTACCACCCGTAGTGGTTGCGAGATACGGCAACGATAAGAACAAGCGCACTATTCTGGTCTACGGACACTACGATGTGCAACCTGCGCTGAAGGAAGACGGCTGGGCCACCGAGCCCTTTGAGTTAACCATTGATGAGAAGGATCGGATGTATGGCCGTGGCTCTACCGATGACAAGGGCCCCGTTCTGGGCTGGCTCAATGTCATCGATGCCCACCGCAAGGCCGGTATCGAGTTCCCCGTCAACCTGCTGTGCTGCTTCGAGGGAATGGAGGAGTATGGATCTGAGGGTCTGGATGATTTTATTCAGGCTGAGAGCAAGAAGTATTTCAAGGATACTGACGCCGTTTGCATCTCCGACAACTACTGGCTCGGCACTGAGAAGCCCTGCCTCACCTATGGTCTGCGCGGCTGCAACTACTACTCCATCAGCATTTCGGGCCCCGCTCAAGATCTGCACAGTGGTGTTTTTGGTGGCTCTGCCCATGAACCCATGACTGATCTGGTCAACGTCCTGTCCAAGCTGGTTGACCCCCAGGGTAACATCCTGATTCCGGGTCTCATGGATCTGGTGGCTCCCCTGACCGAGGAGGAGCAGACTCTCTATGGAAATATCAGCTACAGTATGGACAATCTCCACGAGTCATTGGGTGCTGAGACCGGTATCCACCCCACCAAGGAGCGTACTCTGATGGCCAGATGGCGTTACCCCTCTCTGTCCATCCACGGTGTCGAGGGTGCTTACTCGGCCCCCGGTGCCAAGACAGTCATTCCTGCCAAGGTTATTGGTAAATTCTCTATCCGTACCGTGCCCAACATGGAAAGTGAAGATGTGAACAAGCTGGTCTTCGACCATATCAAGGCCGAATTTGCCAAGCTGAACAGCAAGAACACTTTGGATGTTTGGCTGCAGCACGACGGCAAGTGGTGGGTCGCCAGCCCCAAGCATTGGAACTTCTCAGCTGCCAGCAAGGCTGTTCAGCAGGTATTCGGAGTCGAGCCTGATATGACTCGCGAGGGTGGAAGGTAGGGCTCTCTTTTTCTATATAATATAGTTTCACAGCTAACGATTGATAGTATTCCTGTCACGCTGACCTTCGAGCAAGCCACCGGCAAGAATGTCCTGCTCCTCCCCATGGGAAGCTCGACTGATGCTGCCCACTCTGTCAACGAGAAGCTCGACAAGAGAAACTACATTGAGGGAACCAAGCTGCTGGGAGCTTACCTGCACTACGTTGCGGAAGAGCCCATCTCCTCATAGATATAACCATGGATTCAATTTTTCATCTGCTATTTTTGCAGATTATTTTTTTACTAAGGTACAAGCCGTTTTGTCATAACCTAGCCTTGGAATAATATATATATTACACATCACACCCAATGACCTCAGGAGGGAGGATATACTACCACCGTATTCGAAAAGGGTTGATTACTTATATTGCGCTATACTTGGGTAAGGGAATACTATGATGAACCCCATGAAGCACAGACAACTCCAAAGGATGACTAGCCAAAGAGCCATCAAGAAGATCTAAAGAAAATGAAAATGCATCAATCGCTGTAGCGGCGCTCGAGAATTCCAAAGCAGACACCAAGTAGACAAACACGAGCAAACGATTAATCAAGAGCAAGACGCCGTTTAGTGCAAAGCAATTCGGAGATTAGTTACTATACATCCGTTAGTATCCTGTTTCAAGAATCGATAAAGAGGGACAACTTACTAAATCTCCAGAGGAGAAATCTGATCCAAAGCATACAGCCAGTTTCCACCTTGCTCCTCTTTCTCGAGCCTATAAATAGAGTCAGCGGATATGTCCTTAGGTATAATCGAGCAAAGTTGAAACATACCAGTCATAAGGCCACATGATGAGATGGCCTTGAGTGTTGTTCAGGAGGTCCTCCGCGCGGCCCTTGTCCAAATACTCATCCGTGCCATGGGGGTCACGCTTCGAGCCAATCGTTGTAGCTCTGCGTCTACGTCTCCGAGACTGGCTCGTCGAGTTCAGATTCAGGTTCACAGCTTCAGAGTAATCGACATGAGCCGGAGTTGTCCGTGCCTTCTCGATATCCTCACCGGCAACGGCACCATTCTCGTCGCTGGTCCCGTTCGGAACATTGGCCAACAGGTTCGGATCCGACACCGTCTTGAGTGCGGCCTTTTCATCGATAGACGACAACGTTTCCTGCTTTGCTAGCTGCTCAGACTGAGGACGACCAGCCTCATTTCCAGATCCGACCTTCTCGTCAATGGTCTGCGGGCTCTTCGGGTCTGCCTGCGGTCCTTCGGCTCCTGGGGTAATGAAAGACATCTGAGAAGCGATCGACATCGGAGAGCTGACCGTAGCACCTGCTGGGGGAGGACCACTTGGTTTTTGTTGGGGTTGGCCTGGCTTATTGCTTGGTTGGCTCTGCATCTCTGCAAAGCGCTCACCATATGTGGCATACTCCTTGTATTCCTTCCAGCTCTTCACCTCGCTGTCGGGCATGCAGCGGAACACAGATCGGTAAATTTTAGTGTTCTTCTCGGCGACGGCTTGCCATGTGTCCAGGTAGAAGCCATCGATGATCGGATCCCTCATGCAGTCGTTGTCAATGAAGATACGCTTGAGGTCTGGAACAGACGGGTGGTTATGCTTAGGGGTTTCATTCTCTTCCTTAGGCACGTTCAAACCGGTGCCGCCAGTCTCGGACTCGTGGCTCGACGATCTATTAACTCCATGGCCTTGCGACGGTGTACTCGCACTGATCTCGAAGTTGGGATTGGTCTCACTCGATGACCCAGGTCTGCGGTCCTTGCGGGTTGAGGGTGTTTGAGAGGGCTTTTGCTGCGATGATCTCGGTCGCTCAATAGTACCCCTCCCCTCAGGAGCGATGGGTGAAAGCAGGGCTTCTCTTCCATTGGCCGCCATTTCCGAATCACGACCAACTGCCAACCCTGCCCGGGCAGCGGCTGTCAGATGATCGGGGCCATCACCTTCCACGTCTTTTCTGTGATCGGGATTCTCAGTGACACGAGGGTCGGCAGTGAGTTTCCGGTTCGATTTGAGATTAGGGTTGGCACCCTGCTCCCAATCAATGTCATGGTTGAAGCTATACATCTCCTCAGCCCGAGAAAGGAACTCATCCTGGACCCGATGCCGACGTTCGACCATCTCCCTCTCATCTTGTCGTTCGATGGCCGAGGACGCCGAGTTTCTTCGCTCTCGGTTGTCAACGGGGTTCTCACTCCCCTCGGCAACCTGGATCTTGCGTAGCTCTTCTTCAGTAGCAAAGTCATGTTCCATGAGTTCGTCGACATCAATTCCGAGATGCTCTCTCATCAGACGCATACGTAAAGTATGTGGGAATCGACCAACAAGGTATGGCTTGCCATTCATGGACGACATGATCATATCGGTGTCTCGCACGACAGATGCAACCTCTGAATCACGCGAACCCAACATGGATCGTTCATTGATGTTTGCTGATCCAATGATAGCAGCGCGATCGTCAACAACCATGCATTTGGCATGAATATAAAGTTGCTCAGTCACCAGTGCCTTTTGCGGTCCAATCTTGCCCCAGGTTCGCAGACTGTAGAACTGGATATAATCCTCTGGCTCGATTCCAAGAGCACGAAGACGGCCGAAAATGGATGTCTCCCCACGGCAGATACTGCGGTATTGACACTGCATGATAAGACGAACACTTGTTCCACCTTCACTGTCCACGGTGTTCTGGAAGCCTGGCATCAACGGGATGACAATGACAGCGCGCCAGGCTTCCTCGTTTTTGGCAGCTCGGACAATACGTTCAACTAGGGCATCTCCAATGAGGTTTTCGATCTTCCGGCCGTCAATCTCGCAAGTGCTGATGAAGAACTGATTCTCAATGTAGACGAAATGCTCAGATTCCTCAATCAACTTCACATAGGCATTCATGATGCTGTGCTCGACAACATCGGGCGTTCCTGTCGACCACATACTGCTAGAACGGAGAATTTGTACCTCACAAGTTCCATCAAGACCCAAAGCTTCCAAATCAGCAGGATTGAAATCGGGTGGCGGCAATAGGAAGGGCGTCGGCCGCGTGGGCTTTCGCTGGCGAAGAATGTAGTTCCAGCGTTGCACGAAATGACGAGTGAGATCCCGAGCAGGCTGGCCCACGACATGCATAGAAATGTCATGCCACGGCATCCGGGGCACAACATTGCGGTCATACATTTCCTCATACGGCTTATCCAGGTCATAGAAATCTTGGATTCTAGGATTAGAGTAGTCCTTGCCCGGCCAAAGTTGACAATGATCTGCATCCTTGGGACCATCAGTCGTTTCAAAGCCGGTAGGCTTGTCATCGGTTAACTGATGCTGAGGAGTATCCCAACGCCCAAAGCACAGATCGATACCTCCAACAAATGCGATAGTGTGGTCAATAAGACAAAGCTTCTCGTGGTGGGCCCAGAAGAAAGTATTCTGCCGGAACTGATTTGGTGATCGCTGAACAAAGATATTGGGGTGGAGATCAAGGAGAGAAAACTTGGAATACTCCGAATCGATAGGAATGGCGGAGTTGATGTTGCGATACATGATCACGAAGACTTTCACGCCTTCCCGAGCTTTCTGTTGCAGGAGACGGTCCAATCGCCATTTCTGGCTGATGGCAGCAGGCCGACGCATGTAAAGCTCGGGACTCAGCCACCAGTCATGGATATAGATGACATCCTTTGCCTGGTTGATTGCTCGTGAAACAACCCACATGTAATCTCGTGCATCAACCAGCCACTGTGCAAAGCAGTTTTGTCGCACAGGCGCAAAACTGTCAAACCGGTTCGGGTGCATCCACGGAGTATTGGCAACCATGAAGCGGATCGAGTCTTCAAACTGTTGGAGTTGACGCTCATTCCGGGCCAGCAGTTTCAGCTTGCGTTCAGAGTTCTCAAGTCGGAGAGTGTGGTGCTGAGGATGTCTAGCAGACTGCTTTGCGGATTTGGCAAGATCTTTTGGATTTTGCTTGCGAAGACTAAGCTTCGGTGTCTGAATCTTAAAATGGGCATCCACCAAGAAGACATCATAAATATTCATCTCCTCTGGGGAATCCACGCAGACTACATAGCTGTGCCTGACCAAAAACCACTTGGGCGAATGACGCTTTTTGACTAGAGATGGGGTGAGCGCCTTTCGGAAATCAAGACCCTTAGAAGACTGGATTATCAGGAATCCTTCTTTGCCATGGTAACTGCCTTCCGCGGCGAGACGGACACCTAGAGCGGACAGTTCCAAGAATTTGCACAGGCGATTGCTGTCAGCCCTAAAGATCAGGAACCTAATCATCTTTTGCAGATAGAGCTCAAGCTTCTTCCGCTGCTTCCCAGGGTATGTTTCTTTCCTGGCTCCCGACGCACCTTCTTGGGGGGATGAAGGTCCTGCGGCCGAGTCTCCTTCTTGATTGGTAATGCTGGACTTTCTACGAGCAAGCGGACCAGAGGCCCGACGCTGGTGTGGTTGTTGATTCTGCTTTTTCTTTGTCGGAGGCCTCTCTGTACCACTCATCCCCTCCGCGCCAGTCTCATAACCCCCTTCTTCATCTTCATCCTCGAATTCACTTTCGAGGCCTCGCACACCTCGCATGTAGGGGAAGGCACTTCTAGGGAATCGAGGGAGACTTGGGCTGTTCTCACTCGTGCGTAGCTGGATGTACTTCTGAGTTCCCAGATGGAGCTTATACTTGAGATGCAGATTGGCAAAATCTCTTAGCGTGCGGAAGATGATCCATTTCATGCGAGTCATGCCACTTCCGTACTCCATTTCAATCCGGAAGACCAGGTGACGATCGCCGGAGTGTGAATCAATCCGGCTGTCCGTGACACGAACCTTCAATTGCTCCAGAAGAATTGGGATTCTTTTGCTGCCATGTTCATCTCGCTGGAACGCGCTGGCTAGTATAAGTGCAGCAGGCACGGCTGAAGCGAGTTCAGCAAGTAACTCGGCGGATTTTTTATTGTCCACTGTGTTGTCTGGCCTTCGTCGTTGCCCAATGAGTTTCAGACCAGCTTTGATTTGCTTCCATCGCTGAGCACTGGCACTGGTGCCACGATCGGTTCGATGGCGTCTCCAGCTCGCCGTTAGGCTTTCGTCGTTTCCAGATGGGCCCGCAAACCCGGTCAATCGCCTCAGGTTGCTCGGACGCTGTTCGTCCGGATTGGCATCCTGGCGGTCAGTATAGCTAGCAACCCGGGTATTTGCCCATGGGCGGCTTCTCATCCGCCGGGTGAGCCTCTCACGACCTTCATCTTCCGAAACCCCCTCGCGCTGTTGAGGTGTAAAGTCCGTAGTGCTTGCTCTCCGGGGGAACAGATTAGTACGATAGTTCTCGAAAGGGGCAAAGGAGGTTGAGAAGTGGAATGATGGTCTGCGCGTTGTTTTGGGGGTTGTAGGGGCGGTGTTGGATCCAGGCTCCTCCTCCCATTGTTTCTTCCGCCGTTGCGTTTTTCTCTTTTCACGGGGATCCCGTTGCTCAGCACCGCTCTCTTCCGCGTCGGCATCGATCTCGCTGCCCTCTTCTTCCAGGGGCTCTGGGAAGCGGAATTCCCCCCTTTCCGACCCCGGGGTAGCTATATCGCCTGGAGCTGAGCGAAAGTCCGTACTCGCACCGCTGGGAGATCGTGAGTGTGACGCAAAATTGGGTGCAGTAGCAAGCAACTTCAATTTGCCGAACAACGACTGCTTTCCTTTGGGACCTTGCTCATCATCATCTCCGTGTTCGGAGGCGGGTCGAGAGGCAGGTCGAGATTGCGGCCGGGAGCGGGACGCATCGGGAGCTTCGGTGTCTGTTTCTCTGAATTGTACACTTTGGGCACGGGATGGAGGGGATATTCCAGGGTTAGATGACTGGCGTTGATGGCGACTCCATGGTTGGTGGTCCTCGGCTGACCGGTTTGGCGGTCGAGTGCTCAAGGATGACCTGCCCCTCGGTGAACCATGTTTCAAGGATGATGGATGTGTATTTTCCTTGTCGCCTAATATTCCACCTGTTTCATGATCATCTGTGGGCTCAATGGGTTGGGTGGGCTGGGTCTGCTTGAACGAGGCCGGTTTCTGGGATCCGGTGGGAGAAGGCAAGGGAGATGCCAATTTTGATTTGTTGGAAATCAAAGGGGGCTCTTGCTTCTTTGTGTCAACCTTCAGTGAGCCAGTTTCCACATCCTTGTGAATTGAAGAGGCCGACATGTTTTGGGGATTCTGGGCCTAATGTATGATTATCAGTTGTAGTTCACGGGGAGATCAACCACATTTACTTTTGTACATACTCAAGACACAGTCAAAGATGACTATGTAATGATCATTGTCCTAGGATTCAAGAAAAACTCAAGTTAAAGAACAAGTGTTGACATTAAAAGGAGCATAGATAAATTACGTTTATTAGTGGAGTTCCCAGCTGTTCTCCGACTGGAGAAGATGTAGGCGGTCAGTTTGGGAAAATAGGGGCTGCCCCTTCAGACATGGGAGTACCGGAGTACCGGAGTACATATATTTTGTTATACAACATAGTAAGTATTTAGTATGGATATAATATGGATACAATATGGATATAATATGGATATAATGGGAAATATTGGATTAATGATGAAATTGATTAATTCCCCAGGGGTTTCTTCTTTAATCTAAAATTCAAGTATATATCTCTATATATAGATATAGATAGATATAAAAGGAAAGGGCTAACTATAGTAAAAAGGAATATAGGGAATATATAAAAATATACATATACATATACATATATATATATATAAATATAAATATACTTCATATAGTCTCAGAACTATACTAACCTTGGAACGGCATCTAAAGCGAAGGACCTCGGCTGTGTACCTTTTCAACATACTCATTTATCTCTCCCCACTATCTAACCCACCTCTCTTCAACATATCTCACATTATATCTTGTATTCTTTATATTTGCTCAACAATCATGACTGATCCACTAAAGTCTTTAGACAATTCAGATAGGCCCATACCGGCCGCCATCTCCCAGAAGACCTACGCAATTGCTGGCATCTCAGCAACGGTCTTTGGATTGGACGAGCTCCGCAAAGAGGCCTCGGAGGTCGCGTGTCTCTGGCTTCTTCACCCCAGATTAGGTACTCAGGAACGTATGACTGGTATTGCCAACTTCGCCATCACCGACTGGAATACTAGAAACCAAGACACACCTTCGGCTAAGGGCTTGATTGCTGTTTCGTTCGACCAGCGAAACCATGGCACCCGGACGGTCGATCCTCTTGCCAACGAGTCATGGAAAAAGGGGAACCCCCGACATGCCCAGGATATGTTTTCCATCTTCCGTGAGTGAAAGAATTCGTAAAATAGGAGATAGTATTCTAACTACAACTAGAGGGGACTGCAAGAGATACATCGGTGCTCATGGACTACCTTCCCTCATACACTTTCCCCAGCGGTGAGCATAAGATCACCGAGAACCTAGTTCTCGGGGTCTCACTGGGCGGGCACGCAGCATGGAGCTGTCTACTGCACGAGCCTCGAATCAGCGCCGGGGTCATCATCATCGGCTGTCCGGACTATATCAACCTCATGGCAGACCGTGCACGGCTGTCGAAGCTGCCATCATGGACTAAGAGTGACCCACCTGGCGCCGAGATCCTTGGCTCAGAAGCCCTGCCGACTTCGCTCCTAGAGACTGTCAACCGATACGATCCTGCCGGTATGATGCTGAAGCATGTGGATTGCGGGCCATCGACCGGTCCTTTGCGCGAAGGCCCATTGCCTCAGCCTTCAGAAAGCGAGCAGCAGGTGCTCCGGCCGCTGCTGACTCGTGCTCTGGCTGGCAAGCGCATTTTGAATCTATCTGGTGGCGAGGACAAACTTGTTCCCTATCATCGTGGAGAGCTGTTCCTCGACTGGTTCAAGCAGACTATCTCATCCGATGGATGGTTTGGTGATGGTGCGGTGTCCTTTGAGGATATCATTGACCAGTCGGCGGGACATGAGGTCACTCCTAAGATGGCCGACCAGGCTGTTCGGTTTATCAGTGAGACGTTGGCCGCGGGTCCCGATAAAGCGGGTCGACGGGGTTCGGTGCGAGAATCGAAGATCTAAGGAGAAGTCTACAACATACAATGAAATTAGATGTGATATGATAAGACATATCAGTTCCATCCATGGGTAGTTTTGCAATCGGCAATCGAACAGTTTGGTAGACTCCCGAATCTACGAAGATGACCGTAACTTTTTAACAGCAAACCTGCGTAGTAACCTTGGGAAGCCTTCCATATTGCCAAGGCAGCTTTGGCCATCCTACACGAGCGTGGCTCAAGAATTTAGAGCCAACACTCTGCCCTTCAGGAGTCATCGCAATGGGCATGAACAGCAGTTGAAAAAAATCCTCCTTATGGTATTTGTTTAACACACTGATGAAATCGTAAGGGCATTCGGAGGCCATATGCTATGCTGATTGCATACAAAAAAACCCTTTTTATTTTCGACCGCCCGAACCGACTTGGTTTCGGTTCGGGCAGATCTCATTTTGAGTTCCGATCGTCCTCCATGCTGGCGAACGAACACAGCTAGGGCTTCAAATTGCCCCTATTCACCCGCCTTCTCCAGGAATTCTCGACGAATCAACGTTTATGCGACGAGCTCAACAACACCACCGACGGCCTTGATCTTCTCCTCGGCGTCACGGCTGACGTAGCGGGCACGGACGACGACGGGGATCTGGGGGAGACGGCCCTTTCCAAGAACCTTGGAGTAGCCGAGGGGCAGGAGGTCGATGACGGGGGCGACATCGGTCTTCTGGCCGCTCAGGTAGGCGTCACGCTGCTCAGCGGGGACGAGGGACCAGAGCTGTAAAAAAAAACCCCAGTCAGCGATAATTGTCCTTTTTAATGAAATTCCGTGATTCTCCATATTCTTGTCGGTTGGTCTCCCTCCTCTTTTCGTATTGTCCCCATTTGCGCACCTCCACCTCCGGACCAACCCAAAATTTCTTCTTCATATTGAATCGACTCGCAAGATGTAGATGTAACGTACCTTATCGACGTTGATAGTGGGCTTCCAGAACTGCTGGTTGGTCTTGTGGAAGTAACGCATACCAACCTTACCGAAGTAACCAGGGTGGAACTTGTCGATGTTGGTACGGTGGTGGTGTTGACCACCGGCCATACCGCGACCACCGGGGGACTTGCGGTGCTTGCCGACACGACCGTAACCGGCAGACACATGGCCGCGGCTGTCAGAGAATGAGAGGTTAGTGATATGTTGGTGTGATATTGCGACTGGGCTATGACGAATTTGGCTCTTCTGGTCGCGATCGACGAGAGAAGAATTCGATTCAGACGGCACAGGGAAGGGTGTCGACTCACTGCTTCCGGGTGTTCGAGAAACGGGTAGGCATCTTGTCGGTGAGGGTGTTTCGACAAGACCGTTGATGTTTGGCGTTGAAGGGATCGTTCCGTCTACAGGATGTTGAAATCCAGGCTTAGAGTGTGCGCTAACAAATTCGCTTGTCCCGTGATCGTGGAACCCTAGCCCTGGCTTTGTCAGAACCTATGTCATGTGCGGCCCACACCGCCTTTATCAGATTCTGCCAGTCTTTTACAACTTAGGGCTTTGGTACATGTCAAAGTGTCCAATGAGGGCGGGTTTTATGCAAAAATATGAATATGATGCTGCATGATTTTGTAGTATTTCTTCATTTTTTTTTTTTTAAAAAAACAGTGTCTATCCTGCTATCTCCTTTTTTCGGCAAAGAATTTTGAGAGTCTTTGCACGGTCATCTGAGCCGCCCGCGTAGGAGGTGCTGGGACCAAACTCCCTCTAATCCAACCAGGAAGTTTTTGTTGGATCCGTGGCGATTCATACCGACGGTCGATCATGATAATAGCAGCGTAGTCGTTCACGTGTCTGATGGCTCGACCAATGCACTGGTTCACTGCTCGCATGCATGAATTTTCGTAAAAGTCCCTGCCCGCTGCCTTGCCTGCTGCTTTCCTTTCTGGTTCGGAGCCAGAAGCCTGTTTATAGGTCTTCTCCTCAAGGTATTGGATTTTGGCCTGCCATACAGGGCTGCGGATATTGGGGAATGGCAGGCCGATGATAAAGACGCCCCGTCCTAGCTTGTCAGAGAAATTAATGCCTTCTGACAACTTGCCGCCAACGATAGACAGGAGCATGGCTCCTGACCCCGATTCAACAGCCTCGGTATACTCTCGTAACAAATCGTCTGTAGTTGTCACTGCTTCACGAGATTCGTAGAGAATCTTCTTCTTTCGTTCCAGTAGATTGAGAGTACTTTGGCCGTTTCCGTTGGGAATGGGCTTCTTCCAGATGCTCAGAACATAGCTGAGATAGTCATGACTGGGGAAGAACGCGACGACACCGTCTGGGATAACTTGACAGAGGGTTGCTATCGTACGCCCAAGGTCTGTGATCTAATTGATATGTAAACAACAAAACCTTCCGAAGCACAAAACTTTGTACATACCATTTTTTCGGAATTTCGTGCCTCATATGTAAAATCAAATTCGTTTCCCATCAGTCCTTGAGTCAAGGACTGCGCCACTAAGTTGGATTTTGGAATGACGTGACCATAACTGAATGTCCCTAGTCGTTCTGGGGGCAGATATGAAAACAAATGGTTCACATAATCTGACATCTGTTGAGAGCATCAGAGAGCTGCAACATTCAAAGATGAGCCGTACTTACAGGAGACATAGTACCGCCAGCTAGAATGACAGCCCTAGCATCTTCGGCAATTTCCCGAAAGTGATTCGTAGGGTCAAGAAGCATGTATTTCAACAAAACATCGTCTTGACTTTTCTGAAAGAAGAGTCGCCCCTCCTCTGAAGGGTTCATAAGAGGAAGAAGAAAGCTTTGAATGTGAAACAAAACCGGCATTGTTGTTTTATCCATGGACCGACCAGGCTGTGGCTGTTGCGAGGATTCAAGATAGCCGTCGACTTTCCGGGCGAGTTTACTCTCTTGCAGATATCTAGAGAGCTTATAAGGGTTGATCTGGTCAACTCCCTTTCCAGCCATGAGATCCGCCGTTTGCACCGAGCCTTCCAATGGTCCTTTTTGCTGAGAGATTGATTTCATATGCTCTGAAATGGAGCTCACTAACCGGATGACTTGCGCAACATAGTTCCGATTCTTCCCTTTTAATCTGTTCTTGAACTTGCGGGCATACGTTGTCAACTGCCCGATGGCATCCTGCAGTTGACTTAGTGAGACAGTCACCGAATGAATGCCAGATATTGCATCCATGAGGTTATGGGCTTCATCGATAATGACAACATGACCTTTGATGGAGAGATTGAGGGCCTCACGAGCTGATCTTTGCAGCAACAATGGATACGGAAGTGTGACGATCTAGTCTTGGGTTAGAGCCGATGTTATACCTGTGACTAGGTGAAACTGACCTCGCTGTGTCTGATAACTGGACGAGATGCATAGTAGGGACATATTCCAAGCTTTTTCCCAACCTGGGCAATGTCTTCGATGTCTTTGACCGTCGCCAAAGCATGGTCCCTAAACTCAAGAGCTAGACCCTCATCATCTTTGGAGGGAATAAAGGAGCACTTTTTGTCGACTGCGACACCCGCTTGCTGTAAATCCAAACATTTTTCGTTAATTGCGGTGTTATTCTCCAAGGCCCGGACTTTGGGGTTGATGCAAAGGTTCTTTCTGGACCCTAGCGACAGGTGTTTCACACGCTCTTCGAGTTTGGAGAGATCATCTTTGCTCTCTGGATCGAGATCACTAGGTATACTAGATGGGAAGGTGACTCGTCGCAATTCACCAGCAAACTGGCTTAGCTGTGAATGTGTTCTTGAGCAAAAGAAGATTTTGATCTCATCGTTCCCATCATCCTCTTTGTCTTTCTTTGTTGAGAGCTTCCCTTGAAACCGTTCTAGCAAGGCTAAAGTGCTTGCAGAGAGACCCTCGGAATTCCCAGAGTCATTCTGCCTTTTTTGATTGTCCGTGTCACTATCGTAGTCATCGAGAACAAATTGATCATCATCAACCAGTTCCGGTGCTGAGTCGGCAAGTCGCTATTTTCTAGGTTGGTGTAATGCCCTTGCATCGATTGGGGAATACATGCATACCTGCTTTTTACGGGGTCGGTCTGCGCTGTCCTGGGCCTGTTTCAAACGTTCTTCCTCTTGTCGAATCTTGGCCAGCCGGGCCTCGAATTTTTGTCTCTTTTCAGTAATGGCCCGCCTGGATTCCCTTTTGGAATGTTCTATCATCCACTCGGGCTCATTGTCATCGGCTGGAATGTCAGAAAGCTGATATATAGTTATATGTTTCACAGTGGGACCCACATGTTGCATCAACGGTTTCCTGGAAGGCCTTTCGTTTGTGATCTCGAAGCCAGGTCAAAGAACCACAGATTAAGCTTAGAGATTTTCCAGTACCTGTAGAATATCATATTAGATAAAATAGCCCAAAAAGAAAACAATAGAAAATAAAGAGCATACCAGTGGGAGATTCGAATACGGCGATCTTGCTATCTTCCAGGCAGGCATATAAGGCCTGCATAAATTGTAGTTGAATATCGTATGGCGTATAGGGATGGTGGAAATCCATAGTGGAGATCCAGTAAGAAAGAAGAAAGGGCACGGAGTACTCCGTACTCGTAAAGAAAGAAAAAGGAAATAAAAAAATAAAACGGAGTTCTGTAAGGCAGAAAAGAAAACAAGAGAAAAACAACGGGAAACAAGAAAAAAAAACACAAGGGAAAAAAACAAGGGGAAAGAATCAGTTGAAATTACATTACCTGTACGGAGTAGGTGTACTAACTATGGGGGTACAACATAACTAGTTAACTAGTTATGCACGTTAGTTAACTACTAGGTAACTACTTCTTGTACTTCTTGTTTTAGTGCTCGGCCCTTGCCGCTTTTTGCTACACGAGCTATACAACTGTATAGCAACATACGGATATTTTCCCATGTTCCTAGGAACATAAAGCATTTGCACTGGAATTTATGAATTTGTTTTTTGATCACTTTCTATCTGCCTCAGAATCATAACAATATCTTTCGGCACGGAATTCCCTCAATTCACTGAGCACTCGTACTGTAATAGTGTTGTGGTCTTTGATATACTAAAAAAAGAGAGAAAAGGGTCTATCAATATATTCCCCTAATACATTTGACTGCAAGGGTCAACGCAGTGGCAAACAGGGCAAGGTTGTTGTCCTAACACGAGGAGAGAAGAAGTGGAATATCGAGTTGACCGAGACTGAAGAAAGCAGAAGAATTGAGACTTCAACATGGACGTTGCGGGCCAACACAGGATACAACGGTGTTAGCCGAGTCTAAACAGATTGCTTTTGACCTTTCAAAGCAGGGCATCCGACTGAGGAGGCCCATCGATGTTGTAGGACTCGGTTGACCTTCATTCAACAGAACAAAACCGAGAGAGACAAGGTGTTTTGCCACAATACCCAAGGTGGATATTGTTCCCTGTCTTTGGCTGGTTCTCCAGAGATCTCCAGAAGATGGACATCATGAAGCTGCCTCAATATCCAAATCTACTTTATCTCATCACACGAACACTGACTCCCACCATCTCACCCCGGCCACCAAGCTGATAAACCCCATCTCCCGAATAGCTGGTTTCTCAAGATCACTCCCCACAGCCCCATCAAAAATCGAATACTAAAATAGATGGAACTGCGGGGCTACCCCTTTAGGTATGACACATACGGAGTATAGTGACGGTCCATAAGTTTCAGCACTCTTATTCTGCCTGCCCTAATTCCACAAATCAAAGACCTAGAATTATGAGCGGTATGACTGACTACTTAGGAAGGCGGTAGCCAAGGGGGTGCTCAAACATAGCCTTGTTACTGTACGGAGTACGGAGTATAGGGGAAACCAGATTACTATTAAAATACTTCAAGAGAAAAATACCGAAGTAACCGGTAATTAGTGAAGCATAAATACAGTTAGTCATCCTGTCCGATCCCCGGGGCTATTCACAGGCTGACTCTTCATGTTTGTACTCCCGAGGTCCGTACTCTCTCTGCTTTAAAGCGGCAAGACAGGCCCCACCAGAGGAAATCCTCTACACGGGTACGGAGTACAGTCACTTACATGAGGCTGAAGGATTACATGTATGTATACAAATGTATACAATATGGTATATAGCTTAAAGGTCAGCTTTATTACTCCCTATTTATTAACTATAAGCATCAGAGTGCCTAGATACTATTAATACTACGCTTCATATACTATTAATAACTCTTATTCCAACCTGTTTGACCTGGCGGGGGTGGGGTCTACTTTTTTTTTCTTCTTAAACCACGTTGAACTCCTCTTTTCATTTCCCCCTCTTTCTTGACATTCAACTGAACTACATATGTGCACAGGGGGATTGGACAATTCCCTACCAAATTTACAATGAACAGACCACCACAGGGTGGTCAGCAACGCTTAGGTGCAACATGGTATCCAGGGGGGCAAGATGACTTCTACATGCCAGAGGTCATATCCCCATCTCCTCAAAGGTATGATTTGAATTCAAGTCTATCTATTTGTGATTGCTCTGATTGCTCTGATTTCTGTGATTTCTGTGATTTCTGCGCTTTCTGCTAATTCTACAAATGGCCAAAATACGAGTACTAATTCATCCTAGAGTGATGCCAGAAGTGCCTGAGAACATGCAGGATAATATTGCTGAGATGGAATACCGTGCTGACCCCCGCCGCGGGCAACAACCACAACAACCGCAATATCAACGCGCCCACACCTATCCTGAGCGCACTTCCTCCGCCCAAGGCCAACCCCAACATAGTCAAGCTCACGATCCTAGTTCCTACGCGCAATCTGCCACCTATGATAGCATGGATCACCCCAACTTTTCGCCTTTCCCGGTTTTGCGGAACCCACCACCTAATGTCCCGCCCACCGATGAACAGAGAGAAGCGAACCTAGAGCGCGCACGAATGGCCGTGCTATCGACTACAGACCCGGAGATGCAACTTGCATGGGCCTTGGATGCCCTCGCCTTTGTCGAGGTCGCCGCGCAGAACGATGTTCGCCTGTGTTTGACTCAACCGCCACGTCCGCAGACCCCGCAGGTGGAGCGGCAGCTCAGGATTGATGCGATGAACATCGTCGGTTTTCTCGCTGAGCAGCGCCATCCCAAAGCGGAATTCATCAAGGGCATGTGGCTCGAGTTTGGCAAATTTGGCTGCCCCGTCGATCGCAAGGAGGCATTCCGATCATACTCCCGAGCCGCTGAAAAGGGATATGCGCGTGCCGAATACCGAATCGGAATGCAGTTTGAGAGCTCGGGGGAGCCGGAGAAGGCCATCAAACATTATCAGCGAGGTGTTGCGCGGGCGGATTCTGCCTCGTACTATGTGGGTTATCAGATAGATCATCCAGGACAGTGGAGACGCTAACATACTTTGTAGCGCCTGGGAATGATGATTCTTTTGGGTCAGCATGGGCAGCACCAGGATTTCAATACTGGGTTGGAATACATCCGGTTGGCCGCGCAGTCATGCGACCAAAACGCACCTCAAGGTGCATACGTGAGTTCTATATAAATTTTACATTTGAAATTAATTCTAATGGAGAACAGGTATACGGCATGCTCCTGGCTCGGGAACTCCCTCAAGTGAGCGTCCCGGAAAGCTTCCTACCCCTTGATCTAAACCTCGCACGTGTCAATATCGAAAAGGCGGCATATCACGGGTTCGCCAAGGCTCAGGTTAAGATGGGTGCTGCATATGAACTCTGTCAACTGAGTTGTGATTTCAACCCCGCGCTTTCTCTACACTACAATGCACTGGCTGCCCGCCAGGGCGAGCCCGAAGCCGAGATGGCGATCAGCAAATGGTTCCTGTGTGGACATGAGGGTGTTTTTGAGAAGAACGATGAGCTGGCATTTACGTATGCCCAGCGAGCGGCCCAGAGTGGTCTTCCGACTGCGGAATTTGCTCTGGGTTACTTCTACGAGGTTGGTATCTATGTGCCGGTGGATATCAAGGAAGCTCGGTCTTGGTACGCCAAGGCCGCTGCCAGTGGTAACAAGGATGCATCTGGTCGGATTGAAAGTATCTCGCGATCAAAGACTCTGTCAAGAAAGGACCATGAGAACATCGCAATCTCACGCATCAAGTCCACGCGATATACCGCTCATCAGCGAGGCAATTCCCTTGAATCAACCCCAGAGAACATCCAAATGCCAGATCCTTCAAGAATGACCTTGTCTGACGGCCCACCGTCAGGGGCTCCTTACCCCGATCGTCCTCACTCTACTCGTCCCCGCCCCCAACAGGGTTATCAGCTGTCAGACACTCGCCCAAGCTCTGCTTTTGGCGTCAATCCCAATCTTCGCTCTAATGCACCTTCAGGATATGGTGGTCCGCCTCCTCAGGACCCCAGAGACCCCAGATCTCGCACTCCGTCCTATGGGCCTGGCGGACCTGCTGGACCCATGAACTACCGCCAGCCTGGCCCTGGAACCCCTCTCAGTGCTCCTGCCGGGCCTACAAGCCCGCAGGCTGGTAACATGATTGGTCCTGGCGGGACTCCTCGTCTCGATATTGGCTATTCTGCACCAATGCCGCCTGCGGGTGGGCGACGCCCACCACCTCGACTTGACTCAGTTCCTGATCGCAAGCCTATGAGACCTCCTGTTTCTAACCGCCCTCCTAGCTCTGGCCACCCTCCTGGTTCTAGCCACTCCGGAATGTCCTCGCCCAGTGTGGTATCTCCTCGTCCGCCTGGTTCGCCCTCGTTTCCTCCACGCGTGGAGTCTCGGCAACAGTCTCACGGTTCGGGTGCCTCCACGCCTCAGCCGGCGCCCTCAGTCGCGTCATCGACTTCACCCGCGCCCCAGCAGAAACCCTCTAAGCCGCCAAGTAAGGGACCCAAGACCTTTGAAGAGATGGGCGTTCCTACTGCAAATAAAGACAGTGATTGCGTATGTATACCCTGATTTTTGGCCATTCAACTCGAACCAAAGCTGACTTGTGCAGATTGTGATGTGATACCCCGGGCTTTGTCCCCTTTTTATCAAAGCACGTTTTGCTGTCTCCGTTTATCTTTGTGCATTTTCTCTACCTTCTATAATCTCGGGGTTTCAAAAGTTTTCGCCGTCCAGGAGGCGAATGGTCTCAATGGGGTCCCCTTGTTTCCACATAACTTGATTTGCACCCATTTCATCTCTGCCTTGACCTTGTTTTTTTTTTTTTCTCTTTTTTCCCTGGACATATTATCATTGTGTAAGTTTGATCATGACTTAGATATCAGAAGTAGTTGTGAAATTATTGTTTTGATTCTTCAAACTCTTCCAATTGTAATGTCTCTTCCACGTGAGGTCCACGGGTCTGAACTTGATCTACTTGATCTACTTGTACTAACTCAGTGCAACTCAGTGCAACATCTTCCCAATCATCACACTATGGCTCCACGTAAGCCCAAGAGTGATGCACTTACCGGAGATGATGGTTAGATCTTCTCTCGATAAAATCCTCGATGACCTGCTGACCTTGACTCTCGCAAAGATGTCTCAATGATCCGGGAATACCTTCGTGAGTATCTGGATAATGTCTGGACCTTTCATATGAATGCTCAATAACTTACTCGACGACCTTGCAGGCCAGCAAAAGTATGTTGGCTCTGATGAGTTGTTTACTAGAAGTGGTGGCTAACATCTCCTGGCATAGTCGTCCATATTCGGTTCGATCCCTTCCCAAAACAGTCCTAAGAACTAGCCGTTGACCAAGCATTGTTTAGGCCATTGATGTTTCTGCAAACCTCCACAATAAGGTGACCAAAAGTAAGACTGGTTCTGTGAACTTGTCTATGCTTTCCTAATATATGGGTTTGTAGCGCAAGCCGCAAAACTTCTCCGGGATTTACATGAGAAGAAAGAGATTGAAGGAAGAGTTTCTGGTAAGTTGAGTATATTTGAAGATAGAGACATCCTAAACCAAATGACGTATAGGCAAACAGACAGTGTACCATGCTCTACAAGATCCCTCGGATATCACAACCCCGGAGGTAGCCGCGGCTCTCAAGCTTGATATCGAAAACATGGAGGATGAGATTTCAAATTTGAAGGCAAATGAAAAGAAAACGCGAGCAGCATTAGTAGCTCTGCATGCAAAGCCCCGGATATCCGATCTCCGGCAGGATATCAGTTGTCTTGAGAGCGAGGAATCAACGATCCAGGCTCGCTTGGCAAGTCGCCACGAGGGTGACCCCATTCAATTATCAGCGGAAGAAAGAGATAAGCTTGAAAAAGAGTGGAAATATTGGCAGCGACATGCCAACGTGCGCCGTCGGATCTGTCGCGATCTCTGGGGACAATGTTCTGAGGTACTTCCGGAGAACATGACGGCGGCGGAGTTGTGGGTGAGTTTTAAGAATGACGAGTGACATAGCCCGAAGGCTCTCTCCGATCGTCAATGCTCTGGAATTCTGACAAATGTTATCAGGAATCTTTGGGGCTTGAAGGAACGCTCCAATAAGAAGTCCTGGCGGAGTGGTGATCTCTCTAACTTGTCCCCACTCGGGTCACATCATTTGACATCTACGATGTACACGTTAAGTACAAGAACTACAGAGGGATTCTTGAGGCTGTAGGGCTGTGTATTCTATTTCCGATGGAGATCGGGTTTGCTGGTATGCATGGACAACTCGAGTATGGAATGGAGGCAACGGGAGGAGGCAAACCCGTCATCGGATGGACATCATGAGAGAGTCTGTGGTGAGATTGTATAAGATAATGGTGTTATATGTTACTTCAATATTATTTAAAATGCATTTCTTTAGACTAAACAACTTCACACCTTCTTCACTGTTTCTTGAATTGTTGACCTCTGAATCATCCAACTTCTTATTCCCCACCGCCCGCCGAGCCTATCTTTCCCCTCTCCAATCTCCAACCCCTCCCACTTCCCCATGCAGGTGTCTACTCGTCCTCCATCATCTCGTCGAACTAATCACTCAGAGATGAGAGGTCGTGCGCCTCTTCCGGTTACTTCTGGGGCGCCCCAGAATCCCCAGAATGGACATTCTCGCAATCCTTCGGCACTTGACGTTGCCCGCAGCCCGCCGAATCAGAGCAATAAGAGTAAGTCTTGACTTCGATTTATTCATGTCCATTATTGCAGGTTCAGAATGCGAGCTAATCTTTTGCAATCGTTTATTCAGACACTAAACATGTTCCGTGCAAATTCTTTCGCCAGGGTGCCTGTCAGGCAGGTCCCGCTTGTCCTTTTTTACACTCCACCGATGCCGGGATTGACTACGCTCCTTGCAAATATTTTGCAAAGGTATGAAATTGGCATTGTTTCGAAGTTCTCCCTTCGTTGCACGCTTTCCGAGTCTGTCAGAAGTTAACGGGGCAATGGTTTTAGGGAAACTGCAAGTTCGGCGCGAAATGCGCACTGGCGCATATCCTACCAGATGGACGGAGAGTCAACCGGCCGACTGGGAACATGGGAATGGGAAGCGGCCACCTCAATTTGGGCGGCCGAGTGAATCCGCAGGCCTATGTCAACCAGGATTCCGCCTTGACCAACTCGGTTCTCTCCCAACAGCGCATGAACGGCCACGAGCAGCCTCGATACGCCCCGCAGCTGGCCCCGCAGGAGGAGTATGGATCCCTGCATGGGCAGCAACAGCCATCCTACGATGGAATCCCCACGATCGATACGGGCCTAGCCTCCGATGCCGGCTCCAAGTATGGATCTCCCGCAGAAGATGTCCGATATCCCATGTCGCCTAATAACAACCACCTTAGTGCGCTCGACGCGGGGCTCCCGGCTTCGTTCGACAGCCAAGGTATCTCTCATGCTGCCCGTTATGGTCCGGTGGCCGCTTCCATGCCCTCGCAATTTGGATTGGAATCGCCACCACCCCAAAGACTGGGACAAGCAGATTTATTCCGGAACCTGCGCGATATTGGCTATGCTACCAGCTTGCGCAAGCCTTCATCGAATATCGGATCTTCTCCCCCGGCTCCCGAAGATACAGTGGGCACCCGGTTCATGCACTCGTCACGTCCCGTCAAGCCACGCATGCTTTCCGCTAGTGTTCCTCGTCCCATGGCCCTTGAGGACTGGGATGAGAACTTCCCCATGGAAGAAGATTACCTGCCAGTCAACCTGCATGACGATGTTTTGACCCCGCAGGAAAAGCTGCGCCGTCTCTCCCGTACCGATAATGACCTAAGCTCCAGCCACCGCGACCTCAGTGGCCTTGGCATGACCAGCACCAGCTTCTCCAAGACTGGTTCTCCCCTGGCGTCGAGTCCGTCTCGATTTGGTGCATTGTTTGCCAAGCAGCGCCAGCGCAAGGAAGAAGAATCTCATGGCTCTTCCTCTTTCCACATCGGTTCTCCTCTCCGTGAATCATCACTGAACCCAATCACCAGTCCTAGCCTAGGACCCATTGGTAGTAGCCGGGCATCCCATGAAGGGGTATCGTTTATCTCGAGCCCTGGACGGCAATCCTCAATGTCGATGATTTCTGAGCAGCTTGGCGGCATGGGTCTTCACCCTGGTTCTGCTCGCCAGTCGTCTGCCGGTCCTAGTGCTCGCCTTGACCGAATCATCTCCTCTCCTGTCAGCACAAGCAAGATTGAGGAGGAAGAGCAGAGTGACCTGGTCTTCGACATGGAGGAAGAGGTCGGCAACAAGCGGAACAGTCCCTCATGGAGTGAGAACAAAGAAAGCTCCTCCTAATCTGTTCTTTTTGTTTCACCCACTTTTATCGCGATACATCAAGTCCAAGTCCAACATTGGCACATGTTCATATTCACCAAAAACACAGGAAAAAGGTCATTGGAGTTCAATTGGGCAACATACATCAAAAGAGACAAAACAAAAGAAGGGCCCAAGACAATACATCCTTTTCTCTCTTCAAATGAGATGTCTGGTTCGGCAAAAAAAAACAAAAGGCGACAAAAAAAAAGGCTTCACATCTCTCTCATAGACTGGCACTCAGCATCATCTGCCTTGTTTTTATTCCTTCGTTTGGAATCATCTAGATCAGTCATATGTGTTTCTCATTGCTGGGCTTTCAGAGGATTTCTCTGACCAGCCATTTACTGTATTAATCTCTGCCTTTTCTTTTGTTTTTATTTGTTTCCATTCCTGGATCTCGCACTGTACCTGGGTTGACATATCTCGACTCTTTCTTTTTCCATATCTGCTTTTGTTTCATGATTTCACGACCACTGCGATCTCTGGTGTTTCCTAGGTGCTTTTTGTCTTCTTCTCCCTTGTTCTTTGTCCCCTAATGTTGGGATTATGTGGTCTTGATTCTCAGGACTGCAGGCATATACAAACTGGAGATGTGCAAATAAACAATTCTTTGATCCTTTCATAATCCAATAAATAATTATCTAGTATTTAGTATTTCAACTGTTGCCAAGAGCGAAAAGATATTTGAAAACATCTCGGATCAGAACTGACATAAAGCGAGATTCGATGACAACTGTGGACACAACCTGTATACCTATTGACATCTGCGATTTACTGGTGAGAGTGTAGGAACTACAATTAAACTCATTTCATCTTGTACCTAATCATACACATTCCCTAAATTAAAACAGAACGCCTCAAGGATCACGCCTTTGGAACCGAATCATAAAACCACGCCAATATGTTCACCTTGCTTCTAACTAAGCCTCGTCCAAGAACAAAGCAGTACCTTTCAAGTTGACCAAACCATCCGGCATGGACTGAGCTTGAATCTGCTGCGTCTGTTCTATAGCCTGGCGATCTGCCACAGCACCACGCTCCCGTGTTCCATCAAGGTCCATGGCATCATCACCCTGAGCCCGATGAAGATATTCATAAAGCTGATCCGTACCCGTAATAACACGCTGCACCAACGTCTCAACCGCCTTACCAGTAAGCGCCTCAGCACGGTTCAGAAGCTCAGTCTCCACCTCAGCCCGCCGGCGCTTCGCGGCTTCATCACGTTTCGTATGTTCATCGGCAAGCTTGCGTTTCCGCTCCTCGACCTTTTTCTGGTGCGCCTCCTTGGTAGCGAGGTATTTGAGGGAATGGCCGAGCTTCGGCTTCGAGGGTGGGATGAAGTCCACCGGGGGCACCGTGAAGAAGAGCACGCGGCCATGGTCGTCGCAGTGGAATTGGTTGCGGATATCTTCTGGAATGGCGGTGTTGGCTGCGTCGCTCAGATGGAAGACTTCCACGGGCCGCGGTGCGTTAGGGTTGTACACCGCTGGCGGGGCTTGCATGCGGTTTTGGGAGTAGCCGGTGTAGGGGGATTGCGGGGCCGCTGAGTATGGTTGGGCCGGTGGTGAGGGCTGATATGCGCCTGCTGGTGTTTGCGGGGTGGCGGCGAGGTTGCTTGCGCGGCGTTGGAGGGATGCTGTAAAGGCTTGGGATGGAGTCATTTGGTGGAAGCCTGGTGGGCGGATGGGGGCGGGCGTGGTATGTATGATGATTGGGGGTGCTGCTGGAGTACGAACACCTGGGCTTATAGCCGTTCTGGGGAGTGATTGGCTCAGCGATTGACGGGGTGCTACAGACTGGGGTAAGGAGGGAGGAGGCGGGGATGGGGTTGGCTCGGGTGGTGGGGATTCCTAATGTTGTCAGCTTTCTAGGATTCTTTTCTCATGTTGTAGAAAAAGACCTACATTCTCATCTCGGGGACGGCGGTGAACAGCGCCGACAATAGGGGGTGCGTTGTCGGCTCCCCAGGTCGGCCGAGGAAGGTCATCGGTCTCCTTGGAATCGTCTTTCAGAAGATGCTTGATCGGACTAGGGATTTTCTTGATCTTGCGCGGCACATCAAAGAGATCCATCTCATAGTCTTTCTCTCGCACTTCATCTGGCAGACAGCTGGCCCATGTCTTGATCTTGTTCAACTTGTGTTTCTCCTCATTGTACCGAGCCTCGCACACGTAAATCTCCTTGTCTGGTGCGAGGTCTCTTGGGCGACCACGGCTGTAGCGGGTGAAGAACATAACAAAGCAGCGATCCACAATCTCGTCAATCCGGTGGTCTCGGTATTGCCCGGTTTTCACAACCTCGTTGGGGTAGAAGTGCTTCTCGAAGTGATGTACTGTCTGCTCAGGACGGTAATACCAACACGCGTTGATCCATTTCTCTCCATCGGAGTCCTGCCAGGTTCGGTAGATCTGTGCAACGATGGGCTTGGTCACATCGTTTTGGTTTTGGATATGAACCCAGTCGCCAACCTTCCACAGTTCACCGCGGTGGAGAATACCATCAGGGAGTGGGAAGCGTCCGTCTTCCATCAAAAACTCGCTATCGGGCTTCTTCTTTTCTTGCTCGGCCAACTTTCGTGACTCAGTTTGCAGATCAACCGCATCCTTGAAGATCTGACTGTCGGACTGGTTGTAAGCCTTGGCGTTTTCGAACATGAGATCAAGATCACGCATGAAATGGTCGACCGAGTTGTACTTCTTGCGCTTTGACTTGCGCTTGATAATGTCGATGGCGATGGGTTCCTTGGTCTCCATGTAGTAGTCCGGATAAGCGGCTTTGTCGGGGAGGCGTTCAAAGTGTGTGATCTTCAGGTGGCCACCGGCGCCTTTGAACTTCCGAATTCCCTTCAGAATTGTCTTGATGCGGATTTCCATAGGTGTGTCCACGCGGGGAGGGCGACCTCGTTTCTTGCGAAGGTCGGGCTCGTGCTTTTGAGTCAACCCGCGTTTGAAGCCGGGCTTGGGACCGGGCTTTTTCCTTCGTCGGCCCTCATCCTCAGAGTCGTCGTCCTCATCTTCTTCTTCCTCTTCTTCTTCCTCATCTTCATCAGGCAGCGGGTCGGCCTCTGGGATCTCTCCAAGGTCAGGTAGCTCTGCCTCATCAGCGGGGATCAGGCCTTGGGCGGCCAGCTTTCTGAACTCGGAGGCGAAAACTTCCTGGAAATTGTCAGCTGAATGTATAGGGCCGAGCGGAATCCAACATACTTTGACAACCAGGGCATCTTCATAGGCCTGTGATTTAGGTCTGTTGTATGTTTGCGCATTGTGTGGGATCTAGATCGTTAGCTAGTTGCCAAACCTGGAGGGGCGCAACCACTCACCAAGGCGCAATCGCGGACAAATTCGGAAAAGTGCTTGTACTCCCGTTTGTTGATGCGCGCTTTCAAAATACTCAGGGCCATCGGCTCCTTGATAATATCGTAATAGTCGGGAACATAGCGCTTGTTGACACTGCGATGGAACAATCGTGATGGGTCGTGGCCACTGCGCAAGATAACAGTTAGCCAGCGATCACTGTATATATATCATGGTCAATCGCACTCGTCTTCTCGATAGTCATAAATTGCCATGACCACATCCATCATCAGCTTCCATGTTTCGCGGGTGATCGCACCATCGTCCTCGATGGAGTTGACGGGTTGTTCACGCGGGGGTTGCGATAGCTCTTTCTCAGACTCCATGTCGTTGACGACAAGCGCGTTTCCACGCAACGGTAGATTTGACAGCCTTTGAGATCCAAAAAGACCGAAGAAACAGAAGCAAGCCAGCCAGAATTCAGGTAAGACAGCAGGGAAGCCCTGGAGAGGTTGGAGAATGTTTTACGAGCGCGTGAAGCTATTGCTGACTCAGCGACCTATTGACGTTACATACGGTAATTTTCTTGTAATTTCATGTAATTTCATGACGCCTCACATTTCAAATACATTTGGACATACAGTGACGGTCCATAAGTTTCAGCACCTCTATTCTGCCTGCCCTAATCTCACGAATCAAAGACATGGAATTATGAGCGGTATAACTACTTCTGTAAGGCGGTGCAACTTTCTAGGAAGGCGGTAGCCAATGGGCGTGCTGAAACTATGGCCTGTCACTATATTTTCAAGAGGTGCCTTTTCAAGAGAGTATATATCTGGACTCAAAATCATTTCATTTCTATTTGAATCTCTTCTATCTGTGCTATGGCTACTTACTGTGGCTAGGGATTGAAATTGTTAGCCAGGTCCAATGTACTTTCAATGTCTATAGCTCTCTTCAGCTATGGTTACTATGATTGGCTTGGTACCTGGGTAGTCTCACCCCGTTTGCAGTTGTGTTTGCGACTTCAAATGTTTCGATTTTGATCATGAAGGAATAGAAGACTGACTCATATATTAGTCCTAAATCTCTTCTCAGGACCCAAGAAAGTGGATTTTTATATTTGCTTTGCATCTCACAGTACCTCAGGTATACCCAGCTATATACCCCACACGGCAATTCGTCATATCTTCCTATCAGTGGAACTTCCAAGCCTCTTAAAGATTGTCCACCTCCCAGTTCCCTAAGCTCTCTCTCCCTTTCGAACCTTATCACAATGAGAATTCGAGTCCGTGGGCCTTCAGGCCAGTCAAATGTCACCCTGGATGACACTGCAACCATTAGAGATCTCCAAACCCAAATCGCGGAGAAGACCGGCCTTGCTTCATTCGACGTCAAATATGGATATCCTCTCAAACCACTCGAGCTTGACAGTTTCCAACCAGACGAAAGGATTTTAGAAGTTGGGATAAATCTAAATGGAGAGTCACTCATCGTCGCACAGAAAGAGGGAGCTACCCGAGGAGTGAGCGACGATGCGCCGATAGCCCGTACAGCGCCATCACAACCATCGCAGCCATCGGCGTCGCAAAGACCACAAGCGAACACCGCCGAAGACCCACCGGAAATCGCTTCCCCAGAACATGCCGGAACGTTCGTTCTCCGGGTGATGCCCGACGACAACTCGTGCCTTTTCCGAGCAGTGGGCGCTGCAGTCATGGGGGACATGGACACGATGGTTGAGCTACGATCGATTATTGCAGGAGCCATTCAATCAAATCCGTCGGAATATACAGCGGCAATTTTGGGCAAAAAACCGGACGAATACTGCACCTGGATCCAGAACGAGGACTCGTGGGGTGGCGCCATCGAGCTCAAGATTCTCAGCGAATACTTCAATATCGAGATATGCTCCATCGATGTACAGACTCTGAACATGTTCCAATTTAACGAGGGAGCACCAACGCGGTGTATTGTGGTGTACTCGGGGATTCACTACGATGTCCTTGCGTTGTCCCCCTCTCGCCCACCCTATACTCGAGCCAACCCACTGGCGCATGGCGATACAAAGATATTTGAGGCTGTTGATCCGGTTGTTTTGCAAAAGGCTAAGGAATTGTGCCGGGTGTTGCAAGGCAAGCACTACTACACGGACACTTCTAGCTTTACTGTTCGCTGTAACATCTGCGGAGGCACATTCACCGGAGAGAGGGGTGCTACGAAGCATGCCGCAGAGACCGGGCATTACGATTTTGGAGAGGCAAGCTAGTAAAGGTTACACATAGATTAAATAGACATACCGCGGGATTGGTTGAAGTCGTATGAAGGCTGCTTCATTGTCATGAATAAAGTGGTATGGAGTGTATGGCATAAAATCGATCTCACATATCGTACAAATAATCTTGGGTCTCATAGCATGGCAACCTCATCTACATCATCTTCCTCTTCCTCTTCTCCTGATTCTGCGCTTTCTTCTGGGTTACCTCCCCATTCCACATCATGGTGAATGGGATCCGTGAAGAATTCATGCTGCAGGGCGTCTGCGGCACTGAGGCGCTTAGATGGGTCCAGTTCCATCAGTCCAGACAAGAGCCGTGTTGCTTGCTGCTCGCTTTCTGTCAAATCTTCCACACAGCTAGACCATTTCACCAGCTTTTCCCAGCTGTAGCCTTTCTCGCCGATGGTTGGGATATTTGTTTCAAAAATCTGTCCATGCATGGCTGCGGCAGTTTTCATGCGTCGGGTGCCAAAGATGCTCGACATTTCAATCATCGCATCGATATCGTCGGCAGAGTTGAAGAAGGGGAACCGACGTCCCAGCAGAGTCAACAGAATGACACCTACTGACCACATGTCAATCTTTGTGGTTTGTGATGTGCATTTAAAGAGAACTTCCGGGGCTCGGAAGCCTCGAGTTCCAGCTCGGTTCGCTCGTCGTGATGGCCGTGAATCATTCTTGGGGTAGCCAGCTGAGAACCCCGTGGATGGGGGGTTCTTGGAGTAGTGGCTTGAAAGGATCCGGCTTCGCCGGACATAGCTCTGGTGTGTACATAGACATGGGCTGGTGTATTCTGAACCTTGGCGCTGTTGGGACAGTCAGTAGGTGCATCAACACATGGCAGCAATGCATCATACCTCTGCAAGCCCGAAGTCAACCAGGACACCTTCTTTCAGGTCTGGATTGTAGAGAAAGTTGCTAAAGGATATTAATATAATTCGGTTCACCGAGAATGACACACTTACGTCGGCTTGATATCACGGTGAAGGATATCGTGTTCATGTACCGAGTTCAAGGCGGTCATGAGAGATCGTAGATAATGGCGCATATCTGCAACCATGAATGTACGGTATTGAATGCGAAAGTCGGTATGGGGGAAATAAGGCAACACAGCTACCACTTGATCCTGGTATCGGAAAGCAGTGATCAGCGGGCAGACTGACCCGCATCCTCGGAGATCGTGCAACAGTTCTAGCTCGTTCTGAATTCGCAATGGGCTACTCGTGACATAGATCTTCTTCAATGCGACAAATTTTGTTTTTTTTCGTCCGGTTTGCTCGCCTTCCATTCGCCGTCGTTTGGATGGAGGCTCCGCATAGTTGTCTTGGGCTGGTGTTAAGACATCCCAGTCGTTTTGATGTGCATCATAATGAAGGTCCTCTGCTTTGTAGACTGTGGAGAATGTACCTATTCGGCCTATCAGTAAAGAAGCATATCAACAACGGCTGAACTAGTCATACCTTCTCCAATCCTATTCACTAAACGAAACCGATCCGAGATTCCTGGGAATGTGTTTTCGAGCTTTCTCATATCCTCTCTGACTGATTCGTCCACCTCTTCCTCATAATCACTCTCCTGGGGCATATCACTTGGTGAGGCTGGTTCATCATCCTCTCCCAACGAGTATTTGTGCTCTTGGAAGGAGTTGCTGCGTTTCAGCTCAAATACGCCCGGGGTAGCGCGGAAGCCCGACATGGTGACACGGAAGACAATAGGAAGTCTCTGACTTGAATCTATTGAGTCACGAAGTGGAAAAGCGAAGTCATCAGATCGTGTCGCGTGTAGGTTCAAGATCAAGTTCTTTCAGTGTTTATCGCAATTGGCAAAATAACAACAATTACCACAATAATTACGCGGCGGTGACAAAAATATGACGATACAATAGGCAAATCAATCAATACAAAGGCGGTATAAGAGGCCTGGGAGGGGTGTGCAGCACTTAGCGGTAAAATAGGTTGTATGCCCTGGTATGCCCTGGTTACATAAGTCGAACCGGAAAGGGCAAAAGCCAAACAAATGGAGCTTATCAACAAATCGGCTTTCCTCCCCGCTTTCACCTCTTTTTTCTCTTTTTAACCGCGACGATGGAGGATAGAATAGAATTCAACATAAACGAATCGCTCAAGTATTACTTGAGTGATCCCACTTCGATCCCGACTCCTGATGCGGACCCGGAACTGCTGGATTGCGAATCGGATCCTGATCAACTTTCGCCAGCGCTGATTGACAGCATCTTGAACCCGATCGTGGATGCCGTGGCGGAGAACCCCGAAGGATTAACACGAGCATCATTATTTGACTCGCTACAATTTTTACTAAAGTGCGCTCCGGTCCCTTCCCAACTTGCCCATGGAGGCTGGCGCCCGCCTGGACTCGAATCTGACGATCCTTTTCACTCTTGCAGATACGCGACCTTTCTTCCTGCAAAGTACTTGAGCAAACTTTTGGACTTGGTTGTTTCTGGCCTGTCTGTCGAGGCAGATATCATCCATGGAGACCTTGAATCCGACGAACAGGATGCCATTCAACACCACAAGCAGCTTTTGGAGATGTACGGGTTCCTTCTCCAGTGGGCTTTGTCTGCCGTGGAGGTCAAGGCTGCAGAGAAGCCCACTGAAGCAGTACCCGTGCGACGAGGAGGACCAAAATCCAAGAAATCCGCCAACAGTGGCCAGTGGGATTGGACGCCCCAGATCCAAATATCTATGGAGACCATGTGCAAGGTGATGAAGCTTAAGCTAGGACGCATTTTTTTGACTACTTCGGATCGTGATACTTTCATTACCCTATTCACGCGCACAATTTACCTGGTTCTTGAGAGTGAGCAGCGGGTGAAGAGCATGACCATTCGCATGCATGCTTTTAAGGTTCTTTGCATCGCAGTCAAGCATCATGGCCAGGCATTTGGTAGGTGTCCTATTGCATATCATCGTTGAGCGATAGCTGACTTTAGAATAGGCGCTCAAACTTCGATTGTGCAGAGCTTGACTTACTTTGAGCATCTCTCCGAACCCATGGCCGAATTCCTCCATATTCTAGCAGAACAATACGACTATCCACAGCTTTCTGACGAGATCCTAAAGTGAGATTATATCAGCAAACTGGTCGGGTGCTTGCTAATTTTAAATGCAGGGAGCTCGGAAACAAGGAGTTTAATTCTAATGATACAAGAGGCCCCAAGTCGGTATCGACATTTATTATCAAACTGTCAGAGCTTGCGCCCAGATTGATCATCAAGCAAATGACCCTTCTGGCTAAACAGCTAGATAGCGATGTACGTGACACTACTAATTTCCACGAAGCTCCACTAACAAGTACAGGCATATACTCTTCGCTGTGCAGTGATTGAGGTCTGTGGAAACCTCATTTCTGATCTCAGTCGACAGGAAGAACGCAGTGATAATTATAAAACCCAGATCAACGCCTTTTTCGACGTACTAGAAGAAAGATTCCTTGATATCAACCCTTACTGCCGCTGTCGCGCGATCCAGGTATTCATGCGAATCTGTGATCTGGAGCAGAAGTTCCCAAAGAGGCGACAGGCTGCAGCGGAACTCGCTGCCAGAAGTCTGGAGGATAAGAGCAGCAATGTGCGACGCAACGCAATCAAACTGCTGTCCAAGCTTGTTTCTACACACCCTTTCAGTGTTATGCATGGTGGGCTCCTCTCATACAAGGACTGGACAGAAAGACTGGACACGGTTGACGCTGAGTTGAATGCCCTGCGTCCTCCTGAAACGCCCGGCTTTGAGGCAGGCGACATGACTCAGGTTGACCCCGAATTGTTGGATGACGCCACACAGCTCCCGGATGATTCTCCATCGAAAGCGCCCCGAATGAGTGATGAAGAGAAGGCTGCTGCTGTACAGAAAGCTGCAGAACAGGCGGCCACCTCTGAGTTGATGACACGTCTCCAACTGACGAGGAAGTATTACAATGAGGCCATCCGGTTCATTGAAGTGCTTCACTCCGGATCCACCATCGTCACACAATTACTTTCATCCCGGAACAAGAGCGAGGTTATTGAAGCCATGGATTTCTTTGTTGTTCTCGATGCGTATAAGATTGAGACTGCCCGCAGTGGGATTCGCCGTATGCTGCGCCTGATTTGGACCAAGGGCAACAGTGACGAAGGAAAGGGCGTCCAGACACATCTGATTGATTGCTACAAAGGTCTCTTCTTCGATGCACCGGGCTCTTTCACACCCAACGATGCTGCAAACTATATCGCCCGCAACATGATTAGTTTGACGTTTGGTGCCACTCCCGCGGAACTGACCTGCCTCGAGCAGCTGCTCAGCACGATGATGAAGGCTGGGAACGTATCCGAGGCAGTCATCGCCAAGCTATGGCAAGTTTACAGTATCCAAAAGAAGGAAATCTCACGGACTCAGCGCAGGGGTTCGATCATTGTCCTCGGAATGCTTGCCCTAGCAGATCCAGAAGTTGTGGTGAAAGAGATTGAGGCTATGCTGCGCATCGGTCTGGGTGGCCTAGGAAGGGCTGACCTTGTGCTCGCCAAGTACACTTGTATTGCTCTGCGGCGCATGATCCCCGGACGTCAAGCCAAGTCAAAGGAAGTTGTTGGCATTCCCAAACTTGCCAGCGACCACTCTGTTTTGGTCAAGCTGGTGGCTATGCTTGAGATCGAGACAGCCAGCAAGGAATGGTATGGAGTGGCAGAGCACGCACTGAACGCCATTTACACTTTGTCCAAGCACCCTGACGTTCTTTGCTCCGATATCCTTCGGCGAAAGACGAGATTCGTCTTTGCACCACACCTTCAACAACGTGCACCCTCATCCCATGCCTCTGTTAACGGAGAAGAAGAGCAACAACGACCTGGGACTGCATCCACCGACGGTCAGCAGTCCAAGCCCAAGCCAGCATCTGCTGCACTCTCGCAGCTGCTGTACGTTGTTGGCCACGTTGCAATCAAGCAGATCGTGCATCTGGAGCTGTGTGAGCTCGACTTCAAACGCCGAAAAGCTGAACAAGAGAAGAACAAAGCAGCCACTGCTCCTCAGAAAGAAGACAACGCCGAAGAAGACGAACTTGATCTCATTGGCGGGACAACAGAAGATGACTTCCAGGACGCCATGGCCCATATTCGAGAACGTGAGCTACTCTATGGGGAGAACTCCCTCTTGGCCAAATTTGGCCCGCTTGTAGTGGAGATTTTGGCCAACAACAACTCCTACCCGGATCGTGACCTGCAGGCCTCCGCGACCCTATGCCTCGCCAAACTCATGTGTGTGTCTGCCGAGTATTGTGAGAAGAACCTCCCACTCCTCATCACTATCATGGAGCGGTCCGAAGATCCTATTGTTCGTAGCAATGCTGTGATTGCGCTGGGCGACATGGCCGTTTGCTTCAATCACCTCATCGATGAGAACACGGATTTCCTCTACCGTCGTTTGAATGATGACGATGACTCCGTCAAGCGCACCTGTCTCATGACCCTTACCTTCCTCATCTTGGCTGGTCAAGTCAAGGTCAAGGGACAACTAGGCGAGATGGCCAAATGCCTGGAAGACGATGACAAGAAGATCGCTGATCTGGCTCGCATGTTCTTCACGGAACTTGCAACTAAGGACAATGCTGTGTACAACCACTTTGTTGACATGTTCAGTCTGTTGAGTGCGGAGCGCAACCTGGATGAAGCGTCTCTTCGCCGTATCGTCAAGTTCTTGATCGGTTTTGTCGAGAAGGTATGTTTTTTGTTCCCTTCTTTCTTTAATTTCCAATGATATATGCTAATGCTGGCTCAGGAAAAACACGCTCGCCAGCTGGCCGACAAGCTGGCCGCTCGACTTCCTCGCTGCGAAACGGAGCGACAGTGGAACGATGTTGCGTATGCCCTGTCTCTTCTGCCGCATAAGAATGAGGAGATTACCAAGACCGTCAGTATAGGGTTCAAGGTCGTAGGTGCCGCAGCCTGAGGCTGATCTCGGAGATGGATTATGTGTTGATGTACTTGATGATTGGAGTCTGGCGGCGTTAGTCTTTTGGACCAACCTTGGGTTGTAATTCTTTTTATGAATAGGATTAATCGTTCTATTGAACCTATGTATGATATACTATTCTGTTCCTTGATTGGTAATCACCGCATGGAATGGCATTGCAGCTATTCACTCAGCAGATTTCTAGAGAATAATGTCTAAGTATGTAAGAATAAGAGTATAACCAAAAAGAGATCCAAACGGGGGGAAAGTAAAATGACAAAAGAGACGCCGAGTTCAATGGTCGCATGCCAGACACGCCAAAGTTGCTTACACTGTCAAGGGAAAACACAATTATATCTATGCGCCCTGCACTGTACTTTCTGTCAAAGCGAATTCGCCCGTGCGAATCCCCTCCAGAACCTTCTGTCCCTCCTCTGTGAGCTCTGGCTTACCCAGAGGCGTCACCGCGCCAGTGAAGAACCGGGGGCTCCACTCAGTACCCTTCTCAAGGCGCTCCGCAGCCCGCTGCCGTTGCCGTTCCTCAATATCCTGCTTAAGCTTGGTAGCCTGGTTGAACTGCTTCTCGACAATGGCATCCGTGACAGCTGACCAGAACTTCAAGGACTCGTTAGACAACTGTTCTTCGGATGGAGGCAGGTCCTTTGCGACGGGGTGAAGCGGGGTGATGTCAATGAGCAGACGAGGCTCCTTAGTGCCCGCCGGAGTGAAGTATATCTTTCCATGCCAAGAACCGGTAATGCGAGCGACGATATCGCTCTCGGGCACATCTTTCAGTCGGATTATCGTATCCTTGTCTGGTTTATAACGGAAGATCACGCCCTCGAGTTTATTCTGTGTCCGGCCAATCCAGCCCTCCTCCATGTACTGCAGGATCGCCTTCAGGCCCGTTTTAGGGCAGGTGACGTAGCATGTATCGGCGACTGTGACTGAAAGCGCTCCACGCAGTAATCCTCCCAGGTGGGCATTTGGGTGGGTCAGCTGATATTCCTCGTTGTCCCTCTTTTCGATATTCACAAAAATTCCCAGGTTGTGCTGGCCGGGGCTCACACGGATACTGGTGCCGGTGAACTTGGCGCTGATCTGGTCGAATCCGCGCGCTGAAACGCCTCGTTCGGGGCAGTCGATGTAGAACGCTGATACTGGAGGGTGATGGGAGGTCTGTTCTGTGAGATAGCATACTTTGACTTTCTCGTCACCGTCAGTTACGGTGGAGGAGCCATTGGCGCTTGCTTTGGTGCCGGGAAGGTTTTCTTCTTCGGGGATAATATCACTAACGTCCCAGCTGCACTAAAGGGTGTTAGTAATGAATTGCCATGAACGAAATGCCGAAGACACTGGTACTTACTCTGAAGAATTCACCCAGGGTTGAGTTGTATGGTTTGCACGGTTTTCCCTTGATGTATTTCTGTAGGAAGATCAGTAGGTGGTCAACTGAATCTGAGAAACAGAAGCATACCAGATCCTTGGTAAACCAGAACCGCAATACCTCCAACATTCGACCTAGCTCATCGTCCGACTTGCCAATGCTGTAGCTCTTGGGTCAGCACACAAGCTTCCACCACATATGGACATATGGGCACATTGGCTGACCTCGCAAACGTCTCCGGTCGATCTAGGTAATGCCAGTATTCTTGTCGCCATCCACCGTCAGCACCAACCCCGCACAGCGTAACATGAACAATAACTTACCTAGGTTTGGTCGAGGCTCCAGCAGTTGCGCCGGCAGTGAGAAGCGAACCGAAGCGATATCTGCCACACCAACAAACCTAGTTTCCAATTATATGAGCGTCTGGCATCTAGTTATGTGTGTTGCACAATGCAGACCGTGCGGGGGAGGAAAAGGGGGGGGGGTTGCGCAGGAAAGGTTGCATACTTTCGAAGGATGGAGAGGAAAGTCTTCAGCTTGGAAGAGTCATCCGGTGCCTTTTCAGGCACTGCAACAGCAGACATGGCGTGTATTCAAGCGAGGATTTGTAGAGAAAGAAAGAAAGAGAGAAAGAGAAAGAGAGCTGGTTCGATAGGATAGAAAAGGGTGGCAAATTGAGAAAGGTTGAGGGGGTTTTATTGTCTCTCGGGCCAGCCTCTTTACTGAAGGATAATACTATTCAAGTCTTGCAAGAATTCCCAAATTCAGAAAGTCACAAGAGTCACAGATCCCCCCCAAAAAAAAGGAGGTTGAAAAGAGAAAACAAGTCAACAACATTCGAGGCGGTGACGTTTGAACTATTTTTTGCCCGGTGGGGTCAGGCGTTGACTTCAGGGCGTTTTGAAGGGTTTCGTTAGGTTTCGTATGTTTCTTATATATTGCCCATATTTTTAGAATGGTGTCTCTATTATGCTTCTATTATGCTTCTATTATGCGTCTATTATGCCTCTATCATGCCTCTATCATGTCTATATTATGAAGAAAACTACAGATATTCTTCAAACTTGTAGATAAAATTGAAGGTCTACAATATAAAAGGTGATCTGAAGAAAAAGGTCATCCAATCAGTAGGCCACGAGGTCGGATAGCTCCTGCAACTGCTGCTTCTGCGCCAAGCGTCGAAGCCACGTCCGTATCGCTGGTCCATAGTCAAACCGTCGTCCGGCTGCATACTCGTCATCCGACCGGTGAGACTGCTGCTCTTCACAAATTCGCGTGCGAAGTTCTCGTTGATGCCTGCTTATCGTCTGCTGATACTCCTGCAGCTTCTCATCGGAACACGTCTGGTAATCATCGAGGGTTTCCTGGGGGATCACCACTGTATCGATCTCTTCACGTGTCAGAGATAGGGAAGGGTCAGGGCCAAGTACTGTTTTAAGTACTGTTTCATCCAAAGCGAGCGTATCTGATGATGCACACAGAGATGAGGCACGCTGGTTGAGGATTTCCAAGGTTCTCACGTTAACGGCCAAGTCGTGAATGAGATCAGGTAGAGGGTCTCGCACGAGTCCTAAAATTGAGAATTCAATTTCTTCTTCTTCGTATGCAGCCATGCGGTCCAGAAGATTGGGCTTGACCAGTCCTAGCCAATCATCTTCGGAACATTCCCCTACTAGAGTTAGTAAGGTGATCCCATCATGTTTGTTGGATTGCATACCAAGTGCTCGTGGCTGTCGCTCTAGGCCATCAAACTTCCACAGCTGGCCCATCACAGGCATAAATGCAATGAAATGGAAGGTGGCATCCGATTCCTCAACAGCCTCACCCTTGGACCCTTTTTTCCTGCTGGTAGCTTCAGTCTTGAGATGGAGATCTGAATTGAGAATGTCCATTTTTCTAATATGCCGTCAGTATTTGGGTGGTAAAGGAGAAAGCCAAATGGCATACCGGGCATATGAGTTGTGTATCCTTTTGACAAACTCAAAGTTGTTGATGGCATCCCCACGTAGGGCTGGGGTGAAAGGCATAGTGAATTCCTTGAAGGACCGTAGGTTCTCTCCAAGATCGATATCTGGGATGTTGTTGACAATATTTAGTAGTGCTACGCTGGCGCAAGCATTGTTGGCGGTCTATATATTATATATTTATAATCAGTAAGGAACGATTCAGCTAAAGAATAGGGGACTGACCTGGTTTGCGAACCAAAGCCCGTCAGGGCAAGTTGCTTCCTGCTTTCCATCGTTATCTTCACGCCAGCGGAAGAGAAAGATCAAGCCGTAAACGGGATTACTGGCTCAAGGTCAACGATCAAGCCTGTATAGAAGATCGCAGTGAGGGGTTGCGAGCAACATACTTGAGGAATGCCATCATTTCTTCATCGAGAGAAACAACTTCTTGGATTTTTACACCCTTGACCCCAAACTCACGTAGCATCACATTAAACAAGGCCTAAATCCAGTGAGCAAAGAAGTTTTAATATCAATGCCAGGTACACATACCGGTTCTGATTCGATTTCGCAAAATCCATTCCAGCTGTCTTTTTCCAGACGGGACGCAGCCTGGCAGATATCTTCACTGAGATTTTCTGGATCCGTCAGGCGGCGCCTTTTGACTCGAGGGCCCATTTCGTTTTGTGGTTTGGTTTGGGGGGTTTTTTTTTTCAACCGTTTAGGTAAGGATTTGTAGAACTGTAGAGCTGTAGAGCTTCAGGATGAGATTGAAATGAGAAGCAAGCTATGATAAAAGGAGTCCTGAGATGATAATAGGTTTGCTCTTCTCCGCTGGATGAAAACCGAAATAGAGTCTCTCAAATATTAAGCAATATGAGATGTTTTCAATAGGTAAATAGGTAAATAGGTAAATAGATAAATAGGTAAACAGGTAAATAGGTAAATAGGTAAATGATAGACGTAACCAATAAAGTCCAAGTCCAAAGACACAAAAAGACAGAAGAGAAGCGGTTAGGTCATATGTGGACCGAGCTTCTCCCGACGCGCTTCCCGCTTCCCGCGTCTCCAACTTTTTTTGTTTCTTTCTTTTTGATCTGCTATAGGCGCAAATTGCCAGACAGCTTCATACAGCTTCATACAGCTTTATACAGCTCCATTTAGCTTCACTTAATCCCTATTACAGCTTTAGAAGGGCCAGCATTACGCTCTAACTACACCTTCACCTTTCGCCCGCTCCGGCAACCACAGCATGCCATGAACGGCACTCCCCTCCTCCCATCTGCCTTTCCGCAGACACCTAAAACAATCCCTGGAACTGGAAGGAGAAAGCTCTTTGAAACTCCTTCGCGATCACAACCGCGAGAGCCCCGGGCTGTACGGACGCCACTGAGATCAGCGTCCAAATCGGCCTTGAAGGCGTCGAGACTACCACCCCCAAATGCGAACATCGATGTGCCACTGATCCCCACCAATGTGATCGATGCTCCCTCCCAACGACTCTATGTCGTTGCAATATATTTTGCCTTAAATGCATGGAGGATTTATGAGTCCTTGACCGCCTCCGATGACCTGGATTCAACTTGGCTGCTGTTGAAATGGGCCACGATCGATGGAGTCTTTTTGGTCGGACTGCAGGCTCTGCGCATACCTTGGCTGGAGTGGGCATTCCCGACCACGCTCACTCTATTCCTGCTTCACGCCGTAGGCAATGTCTTTTTGATGTTCCGCATCCCAGTGAGTTTTTTTTTTAAGACTGTTGATCGACCCTCGCTAATAGCTGCAGATTCCTTGGGCAACATGGATTACTGGACTAGTAAAAGTGGCATACGATCGCGAATTATCTATTTCTGAGCGCAGGGTCAAGCCCGGCGATATCATTCATAATGCGTCATTGATCCTGGGAAGGCAAATTGTGCACATTCTGCCCGAGGGGTAAGTATCCGGTCCACATATACCTACCTAAGATCATGCTGACTTTATAATAGATCCGCTGTCCTTAATCCGGATCGAAACTCGCTTTGCCTTGATTCTCTGCAATCCACAATCGACCTGCCCATCCGTGTTAACCAGACTGACCCGGTCCTGATCGAAGTGTTGCGTCTTGATCTTAACACTGGTGAAAATGAAACCATCAGCATTCCGGCAAAGCAATTGAAAACCCTCAAAAAGCAGGCAGAAAAGAAGCATCTTCCGGGTCAAGTCCATCGCGACTTGCTCTTCCCTGTGCGCAAGACTGGTGTCTATCGTCTTCAACGGGTGGTGGATGAGTCCCAGCTTGATGTTCATACACGAACATTCGATGCGCTGGTGGTCTCTTGCCCGCGAGCCTTAATCAAAAACTCACACATTGACAAGTGCAAAGGAGAATTGTCCGACTTTAAACTGGAGGTGGAAGGCACTCCTCCTTTAAAGATCAAATACAGTCGCCAGGTCAACAATCTCGACCGTGGATTCTCGGTCCTCAATATCCAGCCCGATCATCTGCGCTCTCCGCTGCTCAATGGAAGAACTACTGCTGCTCTGTACAGCGTCAACCAGCCCGACGTTTCGTGGGCGCAGAGCCAAAAGATTGAGGTTCCATTGAACGAATCATTGAATGATGGCGGAGAATGGTTTTACACCATCGAAGAGGTCCATGATGCTGTTGGAAACGTGGCCAATTATTCTACTGCCTTTGATGAAGGAGACCGACCGTCCACAAAGTCGCAATCCCAGTGGTACCAGTTCTCTGTTCACGAACGCCCACAGTTGTCACTGCAAAACTGCAATTCTCAGAATCCGCTGCAAGTGGCAAAGGGAGACAGCACAAGGTTCCCCCTCAGCTTCCATCCTGATGGGAACGCATATGCAAGGGATGGTCCTTTTTCGGTGGGTTACTCATACACAGGCAACACCCAAGAAGTAGTACATGACCAAACTGTCGAGCTCAAGCATATGAATCAGACTTTGGACATCAAAGAGCCTGGTTTGTATGCCTTGACATCAGTGTCTACCAAGTTTTGTTCAGGAGAGATCCTCGAGCCTTCATCTTGCTATTTGCATAATCCGCCTGAGCCAGAATTGACAGTCAAGACTGAAAAGATATTTGACCGCTGTGCCAACAATGCTATTGGATTACTCGTGGATTTGGATCTCACGGGATCGCCTCCATTCTCTCTCCGATACAGCATCGAGAGCTCCAAGGGCGTTGTGTCCAAAATACAAGCCATCGATGGAATGCGCACGCAGCTCGATTTCACCCCGTCGGAAGCCGGCTCATACACCTATCGTTTCATTGATATCGAAGATGCGGTCTACTCGCCGCGGTCCCTCAAGATACCGGTGCTTGAACAAGATGTGAAACCACCAGCTTCAGCTCATTTCTTATCAAGAAAATTGAGAACCGCCTGTTTCGGTGAAGCGGTTTCCGTAGAGGTGTCTTTCCTTGGAGAGGCCCCTTGGGCCTTGCAGTATGAGATCGTCCACAATGGGAAGAGGTCGAGGAAGACACTGGAATCTGATACCGATGTGGCAACTATCACGACTGACAAACTGATCAGTGGTGGTGACTACACCGTGTCTCTGACCAGCGTCAAGGATAAGTCTGGTTGCAAACGAACTCTCAAGGACAGCATCCATATTGAAGCCCGATCACAGCCCCCGCACGTCTCTTTCGGTCAGATTGACAAGAAGAGAAGTGTCTTGGCTTTGCAGGGCTCCAGGATTGAGATTCCATTGCGGCTGAGTGGCGAACGCCCTTGGACTATCAAGTATAAGAATGTTGACGTGGACTCGGTGCCCGTTCAGAAAAACTTCTGGGACGAAAACAGTGTCTTGACCGTCGACAAGCAGGGTCTTTATGAGATCAGTGAAGTATTTGACGTCGGTTGTCCTGGAACTGTGGACCAGTCTGCAAATGAGTTTGAGGTCTCATGGATCCCACGGCCCCAAATCACTGCCCTGGACGGCTCTCCCATTGGAGCCGCTAAGGAGTTCGCAAAATCAGAGGTTTGTCAAGGCGATGATGATAGCCTTGAAGTTCGGCTGTCGGGAAATCCTCCATACAGTGTTCAATACGAAAAACGACGCAAGGCGGACCGTGGAGGATTCTCTGCGGCGAAACCACGAGCTTTGAAGTCCGCCCTTCATGTGACTTCGATGGAGATGGATACCTCCGAGGCTGGAGAATACAGCTACAAGTTCACACAAGTTGGTGACAGCCTCTACGACCACGACCCCAAGAGCAAGGCTCTGGTTGTGACACAAAAGGTCAACCCGCTCCCGTCCGCTAAATTTGACCAACCTGGCCACGTGTTTGGCTTTTGCAAGGAAGACATCAACGGTGAGGAATCCATCCCCATTACTTTGGAGGGTGTCCCACCGTTCTCCCTGGAGATCAGCATCAAACACCACTCGAACGCCAAGCCGGAGGTTGTTACGATCCCCAAGATCAATTCCAATCGTCACAAACTGCTGATTCCTCGCCGCCATCTTGACTTGGGGCAACACCAAGTCAGCATCCACAAAGTTCGCGATTCTAGAGGATGTCAAAAGACCACTGACCTCGATGCCTCTTCGGTGCGGGTTGCCATCTCCGATGTTCCTACCATCATCCCACTCGAGTCCAAGGTGGACTACTGTGTGGGTGAACGACTTTCATTCTCGCTGTCAGGCCATGCTCCATTCGACGTGTATTACACCTTCGACGGTGCTAAGCGCAAGGCCACTACTCAAACCGCCAACTTCCGTCGTATTGCAGAACTTCCCGGTCAGTTCACCATCAATGCTGTCAGTGATGGAGCCAGTGGGAAATGCAAGGCCCACAAGGACATCACCAAGGTCATCCACGCTATGCCAAGTGTGCGGATCAGCAAGGGCAAAGAATCGGTGGTGGACATTCACGAGGGTGGAGAAGCTGAGCTTCACTTTGAGTTCTGGGGTACACCACCGTTTGAATTCACGTAAGTCAATAATGTCATAATCTTTACCTATATATGTAGGTTGGAGGTTCTGTACCATACAGTCTGCTAACATTCCACAGATACATCCGAAGCTCCAATGTCCGCAAGGGAAAGAAGTCGGAGATCCTTGATATCAAGCATGACATCTCCTACGAACACATGAAGACAATCAAGACCTCTGATGAGGGCACTTATGAGGTTATCGCGATCAAGGACAAGTTCTGTTCATTCTCTTCCCAGACTCCGTCGGGCAAGTCGGACAGATGAAGCAGAGGAATCAAAATGATATGATGACTATGGTGTAATACTTGGGGTGTTTTTTCTTATGAATCTTGTTATTTACCTTGGTTTTTTTTCTCTTTTTTTTTTTTTTTCTTCTTCTTCCAATTTGTTGCATTTCAGCGGCGCTAATACTTCAATTTCAGAATATCTATAACGTACGTGTATACCAACACAGCGTCTCCTTCACGCTAATATTGGTGACTTGCGTAACCTCTGTAACTAAAGAAAATCCTATCGTCTCAGGGGTTCTTGACATGAAAAGGATCTCACATTTGACTTTTGCATGACCTGTTTTATCACCTGTAGCTTACGAGGTGTATACAACATAATGGAAATACCGATGAGTCCTTATAAACGAAATGAAAAGGTATTATGCGTCTATCTGGTCATTGATAGAGGGGAATATAGAATATATTCAACTGATATCCAGAGTTTTACGATTGGATGACTTGACTTGACAGGCGGCAGGACTTTCCGGATCTCTGAATCTCTGACGTGCGTTGATGAAATCTGAACTTCACATCAAAAAAAAAAAAAAAAGGAACACGCTCATGTTTCTCGAGTGAATATCTCCTGACCTGAATATCTCCTGACCTGAATATCTCCTGACCTGAATATTTCCATCTACCTCATTTTACTCAAATGTCCATCAATATCGTTACCCTCGGCCACTCCAACGCTGGCAAGACAACGCTAGCAGCAGCACTCGGCAAGGCTGTTTTTGAAACTGGGGCACACGTACCGAATTACGCGGAAATTAAGAATAGCCCAGCAGGCATGATTCTGAAATACTCAACCCCTCAACATGAGTATAATCATGCGGTCTATCCGGACCATGAAACTTGTGCCAAAGCTCTCCGGGCTGGTGCGTTCAAACCTGATATCGCTATTCTTGTGGTGTCTGCTGTTGATGGGGTGCAGTCACAGACCAAGGACTCGGTGGCCCTGGCGAAGGATCTTGGAATCAAGCATATTGTGGGAGCTATGAATAAATGTGATGTGGTGGATGATCCTGAAATGTTGGATCTTTGTGAAGGTGAAGCCAAGGAGTTGCTGAGTGAATCTGGATTTCTGGGGGATGACGTTCCTATTATTCGTTGTTCAGCTTGGGCAGCCCAGAATAATGATCGCTGGAAAGATAGTATCGAGCAAGTGTTTGAGGCTTTGAACCGCATTCTAAAGGTATAAAATACATGATATCTGATTCTCTTCTACTATTAGGACCGTTTGTGGGTAGGGACTTGTATAATGACTTGTATAATGAAGTGATTAGGATCTAAAACTTTCGATATAGCATGAGATGGAGGAATATTGAAGGAATTCGAATGGAAATTAACTCAATTCTTGATATTTCCAATATTCCCACTGAGTATAGCGCCTATCACTCCTGATTCTGCACTAATACCCCAGCGCCGTATTGACTGCAGCCACATCCCAATAGAATGGCTGGAGTTCCACTATAACCCCCTTCTCCAAATCCACAGTGAAGGCCTGACAGAACGGAAAATCCAAGGTTTGTCCGGTGGATCGCACCCTCAAGTGGACATTCGATAGCACCACAACACGGTCTGATCCAGGGCGCTCAAAGATCTCAGGGTTCTGCACATCCACAATATCAAAGTAGTCCCCCATGCGACTACTCCAGTCCTGAAATCCTTTGGGTCCGATGTAGACGCCGGCATATGGAAGAGCGGGGGTCTGCTCTAGACGGACATTGGGTGCGAGCGTGGCAGCGATGCCGGAAAAATCACGGGCTTCAGGGGCAGCAGACATATACACCCGTTCTGCTTCGTAGAACGCATCGAGAACTGCTCGTGCTGTGTATTGTGGAGTAGATACCATGTTGGTGGGTGCCTTTGTAGTGCAAGGTAGAGATGGAGTTCTGGTTTGATCGGTTTAATCGGTTTAATCGGTTTAATCGGTTCAATTTAAGGAGTATGTTGATAGAAGGGGAGAAAATCTCATCCTAGAGCTGGGTAGTTGATATTTAGGGCATTCCCATTTGGACTGGATATCACTTGGATTAATAATTCTGCTTATAAATAGAACAGCGTAGATGCTTTGTCAGACCGTGTTTTGCATCAAAGACCAACATGTGAGCCATAGCAGTTGCTGGAAGTTATCATTTTCGTCAATCTTTACACTTAGATTCTACAACGGGATCGAATTCATGATATCTTCGGGAATAGCCCGAGATGACAATATCTACAGCTCAACCTGTACAGCCACCATACTCTCCGACATAAACCCAGTAACAAAGAGCCAAGCAAGTTTTTTACCACCGACCTTAGGCTCAATAGGCACCAAAACAGCCGCACTCGCAGTCCGAACCCTGGACCCGTCATCCTCAAACAGCACCTTCTTCTCCCAGACCCCAGTGTGCGAATTGAGAGTTGTATACCACACCTGAATAGGATCCAAAGCATGCGGATCCTTAGAATTAGCCGGTATGTGAATAGCCTGCGAGACACCGGCCACAAGGAATCCGCTCGCATCGTGCGAGTCGGTGCGGTATGGATCGAGGTAGTAAGACGGATTATCCGCGAGAGAACTAAAGGAGGCCGAAGTATCGATGGAGATAGAGTGATTGGACTCGTGGCGAGTGGCGAGGAACATCTCCCCACCCATAGCGCTACAAATAATGATTTCGTGGTCGGTGCGGCCGTGTCCAAGTCCATTGTTGTTCCATAGACCTGTCAGCGCGACGGAGGCTTCGATGGGAGAGTCTTTGCTTGCCAGGTCGGCGATCTGCACGTGGATAATGTTGGACCACTTGGCTGAACGCCAGACGTCTTCGATAATCCGCATGGGACCTTCGCGGTAGAAGTGGTCGTTGGTGACGTAGAAGGAGACCGGGCTGATGGCATAGATGTCGTTGGGTGTTTTGATGAGCGGGTGGTTGATTGAGCGCACATGTCTGATGGAATCGGAGTTCAGGATGTGGTGGAATAGTTCGATCTGAGACTGGGCTTTGGGGACATCTCTGGGCTCGCCGGCTTCAAAGTATGCCGGGTTGGGCATATGGTTGACAGCGTAGATGTAGACTGCATCTGATTGCTGGGGGTCCTCAATGACATCGATTCCATGTGTCACGAAGGGACCTTGGAAGTTCTCGAATGCCAGACGGGTTGATTTCATAGTCTATCCCGTGGGGGTTAGTCCTTGAGACTTTCTTTTTTTTTTTTCTCGATACGTCCAGAACAGACTCACCTTGGGATCCACGACACGGATAGAGCCTTGGCCCGGGAGTGGCAGCAAGCTTCCTAACGGCGGGAACCAGCTAAACCGTGTGCTCTTGTCTCCCTCGCAGGCAGTGAACAGCAGGTTCGCCGGGCGGTAGTGGTGCACATCCTCACAGTGAATGGTATCTTCAATGTAGATTGGGCCTTGGCCTTCACCTAACACTGTTGGATTGGGAGTGAGGAAGAATCCTGTAATATGCACGAAATGGCTTATTGGGCCAGCCAAAAAGGCAACCAGAGCGATGAGGCCGAGGCTGAATGTGGTGCTGAATGTCATTTGAGAAGCAGGTCCAAGGATTTCAATTCCTATATCACGAATGATGCACAATCTGAATTAAAAAAAATGTGAAAAGTGCATATTTATACATATCCCTAGCCCCTCACTAAATCGGATTCAATTGGACCTCGGGAATACCCAGAGATCAGCAACTCTCATTCCTATTTTTGAATCTTAGACTCTTGGAAGTTGATGTGTTTTCAGATTGTGTAAATGACTCGGGAGGTAATAGAAGTAAAAGCTATCGAAGAATTTCAAGCTTATATTGATGCTTGTATAGCCTCGGCATATACCTAACTAGGGTTAGAGCGAAGATGTTATAAGAACAGGACACTTAAGTGAACGAAGTAAACGAAGTAAAGGAAAAAGAAGAAAAAAGAGTCCAAGTCACTACAATAAACAACCTCAAAACAGCAAAGTGCATTAAACTATCCTAGGCAAAAAAAATGATGTGACTCTTTTTTTTTTTTTCTTTGTCTGTTTTCGTTGGCCAAAAAAATCAGTCTCATTAAGTCTAGTCATGCTTGGAGTGACTAGACCTCTGCGGCAACGTCCGAAGTATAAAAAAGAAAATATAAAAAAAAGAGTGCACTTGTGCAAATTCCCAATCCCATGTCGTGTCGTGATGATTCTCCCCAAACATTTTTCAGTTTGCGGACTGCTTGGCCTCAAGATACTCCTCATCACTGGCGTCAAGAACGTCATATTCTTCGTCAGTCAGGAAGCCAGTGTCGGCGTCAGTGGAGGCATCGTCCAGAGTCAGGCTCTCAACATCCTCTAGAATATCCCCTTCCGAAGAATTCGACAAGGTCGGTGCCTGTGGCGCAGGAGCCTCGGCTTGGTGAGTGCTTGACTCAGGAGATTCCTTCTCCAGCTTGGGGAAGATCATACCACTGCCGGCAATTTCAGACACGGCAGGGTATGTCTCGCTGGTGTCAGCTTCTTCCGGAGAAGCGGTCTGCACCTCAACATCACACCACAGACGATGACCAATGGCCACACCATTGGGGAGTTTCAGACGCCAGTACGAGATAGCATGGCCGTCGTGACGAGGGGTGCGAAGGTTGACAGTAAAGTCAGCACTCTCGCCTGACTGCACAGGCGCAAGTAATTTGTTGCTTTCCATGGCCGAGCGAATAGACTCGACGCTAGATGGGTGGCACACATCGACGTCGAACATCCTGTCTCCACCTACGAAGCGCACATCACAGCCAACGGGCCATGCTGCAGGGCCAGGGTTGTAGAGAGTCCAGGTCTGGCGGAACATGGTGTTTGGGGCCATCTGTGTACCGTCGTTGATAGTGTCACGGATAAAGAAAGCCTTGTAGTCCGACATAACAGAGCCATCGGTCTCGGAAATGGGCTTGCTCATGAATGGCTGAGGCTCGACCTTTTCCACAGGCTTGCTGCTAGCATCCACCTCAACGGGTTCTTGCTCCTCAACCTCGGCCTTGTCAATGGGTCGAGCGGAGGAACGAAGCTGGTCACCCAGAGCAACTGCTCCACTTAAGCCATCGTCGCCCATAGTGCTTATAGTCACATTGCGAACCGGAGTCTTGAACTTGACCAGCGGGTGAGTGCGGTTGTGGTGGTCGGTCGGAAGGGCCTCGCAGCTCGCACAGAAGTCGGTGTCATCACAGACAGCGCACTTGTAGCGAACTCCGTTGATGTAACTCTGGGCAGGTTTGCTCTTGCACAGAGGACCATCACAGAAGATGCCATAGTGGATTTCATGTTCCCGAGCAGGTTCACCAATAGCATCGTAAACCTGCACGAATCGATGATCAGGGTGGCTCTGAGGAGCAGTCAAGATGCAATCAGGGCAGAAGTCCCAATCGGGGCAGGCCAAGCACTTGTGACGAACACCAACGATGCGCTAGTAAAAATTAGCTGAGTGCCTTCCTAAGTGGATTGAATGAGTGAGTAAATACCTTGTCACAGCCGTCACAGACAGCGGCGTGTCGGAATTGCCGACCAGGAAGGCAGCGAGAGGTGATAAGATTCTTCAAGCAGAAGTTCCGGTCAGAGCCAAGTTGGAAAGTGTGGCCGGGGTGGTGTCCATGCTTATTTCGGAGGAGGCATCGAAGGCAAAGATCATAGTCCTCGCACTCATTGCAGCGGACGAGATTGCTTTCATCGGCTTCTGTGTATTGTGAGCGAAGAGAAGAGAAAAAGGACAGTGAGAAAGAGAAAACTTACCACGACAGCATCCATTGCACATTGGCTTGTCATCGCCCTGAATGGCTGCATCCAAACAAGCTGACGGGGCCACTGGCTCTGGAATCGACTCTTGAATTGACTCAGGGACTGGCTCTTGGATTGACTCAGGGACCGACTCGGGGGTCGACTCAGGGACGTGGACTACCGGCTTGGTGATTACCTCGTGCTGAATGTGAGTAGGCAGCACGGGGTTGAGCTCCAGGGCCGATTGATCACGAGGAGGAATAGTTTCGGTAGTACTGTTTGTGACGACACCATCCTTGACAGTCCTTTTGATTAACCAGTGACCTTCGCCGCGGCAAGATGTGCCGGCACCGACACACTGTAGGCACAAGTCATAGTCCCCATTCTCACAAATGCTGCAGTGATAATGCGCATTTGCAATAGACCGACCACAGTGATTGCAGTCAATGCAGAACATCCCATTGGACGAGCCGTGGGAGATGACCGGGAACTGATGCTTTTCTTGGTCCATCTCGAAGGTGCGGTAGCGAGGTTGACCGAGAGGCAACTCCTTCTCACCGGTGGGATGAGGAACTTGGGCAGAGTCGATGAGAGGAGGGGTGTTGGGAGGTTCCAGAGGGCTCAGGACCGTTTCGAGATAACTGTGACGAGTGTGGTTGGTTGACTCCATCGGCACAGTAGGTTCTGATGGTACTGGTGTTGATGCAGATGTGTTTTGGGAAGTAAGAGTAGTAACCTTGATACGGAGCTTGGACTTGGCCTTTGCAGCCCGGTAGAGTTGTTTGTAGACTGCGATGTTGTCACAGTCTAAGCGAACGTAAGAACCAGCACTATCGGAATAGCGTTCAAGGATGACGTTGACATCCGCCGGAACCCCGAGCAGTTTCCTAAGCTAAACCAAAACCGTCAAGTCAGTTTGCGGAAAAGGGAAAAGGAAAAAAAAAAAACGCGGATTCTTTTGTTTAAGAGTTCGAACAAAATATTTAGAGGATATAAAACTCGATCTGATGATCGCTGAAGATAAGGAATGGAGTCGGACTACAGATCCGGAGCTTGAGCTTGAGTGGAGAACTTACCATCTGGGGAAACACCTGGGCCTTCAGCTCCCTGAGAGGCATCTTGAAGCGACGGTTACTGTCATTGTAGAGTACTTTGACGGTTACCAGATGGTCTGGGCCCGAATGAGAGGTAGTAGATGGGGTTGTCATCGTAGATGATGTGAAAGTCAATAGGGTGTGGATACACCTTTGAGATAAGGCAACAGTACTAGGGTGATGGATGGGAAAGGACAAAAAGAGCACTTTGTTACGAGTAAGAAAGAAATGCTAGAAGGTAAAATGATGATGAATTTTATGATGAAGAAAAGAAAAGAAGAGGAGAGTTAAGGAGAATAAGAGGGGAGTTGTACAAGAAACCGTCGAATTGAAGGGGAAAAGCGGAGAGAACGGTCAGCTGTTGCGAACTGAGAAGGAAGGCGGTGAGTGGTTTCCTTTCAGGGTGGATTACATAATAATATGACGTGTTCTGTAGGGGGAATGCCAAGAAATACGTGTCTCTGGAGTGTCTACGAAGTACATAGTGGACTTGAGTGTACTTAAGGAACTAGTTACAGTATTGCTTTTTTTTATTCTTCGTCAGAACACCCTAGACAGGGAGTACAAAAGATCATGAAAACAGGACACGAAGGATGATGTCATGCATTGAATGCACGGGGATTCGATCAGCCGATTGGAGGAGGATTGAGGGGATTGAGGGGGTTTGGGCTGAGAAGGGCTAAGAAGGGCTAAGAAGGGCTAGAATCAAGACGTGACATTCTAAGCCAAGTACAATGTGGGGAAAGTTGCGAAGAGGGAGAAACGCTCAAATGCATCAAGATCCAGAGCCAAAATGAGTCAACAAAACTAGGACAAAAATTAGGCCAAAAAAAAGGGGCAGAAAAAGGGCAAAAAAAGGGCAAAAAAAAGGGTAAAACTTGGCTAGAGAATGTGTGGATGCAGGTTGAAAAGAAAAGAAGAAATAGAAAAAGCAAAGTGAACCGAAGACCCCTGTAGATCCCGGAGACAATTGAAAGAAAACTGAGAGAAAATTGAGAACAAAGAGAGAATTAGTGAAAATTGAAGGATGTTTGTGAGATCAAAAAAAAAGAGAAGAAGAGAGAGAAAAAGAAACCCAACCTAGTGTCATTCATCACTGCCCATAATATTGACCGGATTGTTGAGGATAGTAGAAGGTTGTGCCAGGCGGTGTCATCATCCCACCCATGCCAACTACACCCCCAGGCCCAGATCCCGACCCCGGTCCGGCTGCGGGACCTCCGTACATATGACTGGCATCGTAAAAGTAGACGGTGCCACCGGATTCATGAGCAACAGTACCCGGTGGAGGGGGCTGTTCCCCAGCTAAATAGGGGATCGCTTGCTGCCCCGGGAAGTTTGGCACAGAGGCTCCGGGACCAACGGGACCAATGTAACCCGCATAATCGGGGCCCGAAGGCGGATAATACATGCCCGAAGGATAACTCGGAGCGTAGAAGCTAGGCTGATGGTAATTGTAAGGCTGGAAGGGCGGTGCGTGAATAGCCCGCTCCGGAATCTGGGAAAGCGGAGTGGCTGAAGGCTGACTGGGTGGGCCATGGGCTGGAAGAGGGACCTGATGATGGAAAGGCTGCTCATGCTGGGGCTGAGGTGGGTTGAAAGCAAACGGGAAAGTCGCTGGACTTTCAATATCCGCAACAGAGACCGTCTTTTGAGGACGAGGTTGGTGCATGGGGATCGGGGTGGGGCGGCTTTCGCGATAGACCGGGTGAGGAAGAGACATAGCCATTGCAGGCCCAAATGGTGGTATCCCGACAGGTGGACGAGGTGCAGGGGGAAGGCGAACAACGGGCTTAGGGTCAGTGGGAATTATAGGTCTGGAGTAGACAGACCCAGCAGGTGATGGCCACCCATCCTGAGAAGGCGGCATGCCAAATGAAGATCGACGGCTGACAATGCTTGGTGTGTAAGAGGAGTTGGGGTAGTAGCTGGGACGTCGTCCACTGTACCAGCCACCACCACGACCACCTCGACCACGAGAGACCTGATTCGGCCGCAACGCGCGGGGGATAAAAATAAAGGAACGTTCAACCGACGGGAATATGTATCGGGCCGGCTGGCTGGGAAGAGAAATTCGTACCGGCTTGTCGCGTCGCAAGGGGGGTCTGTGTTGAGGTAGCCGGGTGTAGAGTCTCTTGGGCACAGCAGAAAAGTGAATCGGATTGGCCATGCCGGGCAAGGAAACAACGACAGGTACATTCCCAACTAATGTTGTGCTAGAAAAGGACCGGTTGGGCGGGGAAGACCTAGGGGCGGTGGGAACGGATACGCCAGTATTAGGCATCGCGGATGGTGTTGGGCGCTTTGCTGTCGATCGATCCTCGCCAACCACAGTATCGTGGAGATCGTGTGCCCACTGCCCTCCGCTAGCATCGGGCTTGGAAGACCTGGATCACGTTAGTAAAAAACATTGTTGGGGGATGGAATGGAAGATGACACACCTGCGAGAGCTGCCGTCTACGATCAGGCCGTAGGGGCGAGACTTGCTCTTGAGCCGATGACCGTTGTCGGTGGATCGCTTGTCATGGAGGAAAAAGCTCCCGCGAGTGGGGACGAAGGCCGGGTTCTGCTCTCGTTCCTTAACATACTTGTCATTCTCGCGGCGCTTTCTGGAAGCCAAATTGTTCCGATTTGGTTCGGTTGGAGGGGCGGAAGGCGTCCTTCCAGTGTGAGCCTCTCGTTGTTCCTTCAGATCGTCGAAATGAACCCCCGCAGCGTCGGCCGCACCGTCTGAGATCTTCAGGCCGTTCAACATTGCCTCAGTATCCGAAACTGTTGCCTTGAGCCCTCGTTTTTCGGGCGATGCAGAACTATTCCGTGTAGATTCGTCCATTCCACGACCGTTGACCTTGCCCGCCTTATCCAACGTAGAACCCTCATCCTCGCTCTCTTCGCTGACTTCTCCATCTGCATCTTCGTCCTCTTGGTGGCTGTCGGCTGAGCCTTCACTCAACGAGTCGTCTCCCATGTCCCCAGCCAATGAGCCCTCTTCTTCACCATCTTCTTCCCGTCTCTTTCTGCGGCTCGCCCCGATATGACGTCGAAGAGGAGCCATTTTGAAGATACAAGGGATTAATCACTTTGGGATAGCTTAGATATTTCCTGTGGACACAAGATTGACTGAGTGGTTATTTGGACGGAGGGTGACTTAGAGAACGGCGCCTGGTGAACACAGCGGGCGTTGAAGGACGATAAACTAGTGGAATAGGAAGATCAAAATACCAAGATAGGCTAGAAGAAACAAACAGACACCTTGTGCAAGAAGAATAACCAAAGTGAATAGAAAGAAGAGAAATAGCAAGGGGGGAGAAAAAAGGAGATGCAGCCCAAGAGGGAGGAGAAGTACAGAGAGATTCGAGTACAGAGAAAGGGCATGACATCGCGGGAGACGTCAGACCTGATCGGGCCTAGTCCAGGCGGTGAAAATGTTTCTGCCACGATTAGGCCTAGAATTGTTTCTAAGGTTACTTGATTTGGTTAGTGCCTGGCAAACTAAATATTGACATCTATGTTGTATAGAAGACATTATAATATAAGATATGGAAATTTCGTAAGAATTTTCGCTTGATTTCTGGTAAATTCGAGGTTGCGCCCTAGTATGTAGGCCGGGATGTTGTGATATCCGGAAGTATACATGCATTTTCTTGCACATTCCACTGCAAGTTGTGCCACTAAGTAGTGAACTCGATGATCATGGATATCTGAGAGATGGTACAAATATTTAAAATTATGACCAGAAGGCCCCGCTTGAGTCACAGGGTAGACCATGGTCAGAGTTTGATCCCAATGTCACCTCGATTACAGGTAGATCATCGACAGGTATCAGAATTTCACTGATATACATAGTGTATGAGATGATTGAATGGTCCTGGAGAAAGACCGCAGACGAGTGACTTAGTCAAACGTGGTCTTCTGACCCTGGCCTTCGACAATGGCACCACTGAGCTTCTGGACGGTCTCTTTGGAGTATCGAGACTCATCAATGGATTCACGTCTCTTCTTGTGTCGGGGTCTTTCTCGTGATTCACCATCGACTTCGGTAATAGCGGATTCATCCTTCTTCTCGGCATCCTTTCCAAAGCGCTTCTTGTATCGTGTAGATGCATCTTCGGCAAACTCCATTCGCATACGGCGACCCATAAGCTGGTTCACCCAAACCCTTTGCATCCGGGGCTTTAGCTTCTTCGACTTCTTCTTCTTCTTCTCAGATGCTGAGTCGGAATCACTGTCAGAGGAATCCTCTTCCTCGTCATCCTCCTTGATCAACATGAATCCTCTCACCGCTGCTTCTGCGGCAGCGAGTTCTTCAAACTCCACCCACGCATAACCCTTGCATTTTCCGGTGTCTTGGAAAGTCGCCATATGGACGTTGGTAACAGTTCCGCATTTGCCAAAGTTCTCCTCGAGGTTTTCCTTGGTCACTTCGAAGCTCAAGTTACCGACAAAAATTCTCTTGGAGGGGGGATGGCCAGACTTGGCTGCACCCGCAGCATTCTCTTGGGTTTCGGATTTCTCAGGGCGGCCTTCAAAGTTGTTTGCGTCCTTGATGAGCACGCGGCGGCCGGTCATGAGCTGCTCGCTCAGGCCAATTGCTTCTTGTAAGGACTTCTTGTCAGTGAAGTCGACATAAGCAAAGCCTCTGTTCTGCGCCCTCCCAAATCTTTCGGGGCCCTTGGGGAGATGGATTCTAGTGATAGATGACTCGGAGATATCGGAATTGACAGTGAAGAACATGCGCAGGTCTTCTCTGGTCACGGTAAACGATAGGTTTCCAATCCAGATACCATATTGGGACCGCTTCCCCTCTGTTTCGGCTTCTTTGGATTCGGGTTTGCTGGATTTGCTGGACTTGGGTTTTTCATCGTCACCTGCATCGGCTCCTTTGTTCTTTTTCGCTTTGCGCAGGGCCTTTTTTGAGGCTGGCTCGGGTGCAGACATATCGATTTCAAGCTCAGGACCGTCCTGCAGCTTGCGTTTTTTTTGACTGACTTCAGTAAGTTCCGACATGATACGACAGGTGCAGACGGTATGATGACCACTAGAATAATAGTCAATCTATCAAAAGTCTGAGATTGTTTCTGGTCGTAAGAAATCAAATTGACAATAATTTAATTTTTTTTTACGGCGGCCAGGACCCGCCTCCCACGCAGCCGGATCCGCTTCTTGGCGTGAACGCGCGCAGGGTGACCACATCCCCTTCATCTCTTCTGATTCTGACCTTCTTTTTGCCATACACCATGGCAGAACCAAACGAAACCTCTTTTACCGCTGAAGGTTTGCCAAATGCACCAACTGCGGCCTCGGCTCCTTCAAAGCAATCAGTCCGGTCCTTCAAGTACGAGTCCTCATAATTAGCCCATTGGACAATGCTGACTTCTCTCTTTTCTCTCCAGGAAGAAATATGCCAAGCTCAAAGTCAGGTTCGAGCTAGGAACTCGAGAGAGTGAGAGTTTGATCCGGGAAGAATTGCGCATAGAGGACCTGTCCAAGCGCATTCAGGAGCAGAACGAGTAGGGGACTTATCAATCACCCCCCTCCTGTAGGAATAATTGCTAATACCTGGGTGGTAGTCAATTGCTAGAGGTCCTCCTCGAGTTCAACGAAAGCTTACATGTTTCACCCGACGTGCGGTTCGATCTGAGCATGCCAACCGACCCTCCCTCGCTACCAACTCCCGAGCAGGAAATTGCACCTTTGATCCACGATGCAACACTAGCAAAACAAGCATGGAAGGAAGCCAAAGCCGGCTTGGCTGCTGGTAGTATTGACACGGGTGCTTATCGTATGATTGAAGACAACATCAAACGAAACAAGGCGTTTGCACCAGCCCAGCAGTATAGCTCCATGTCACAGACCCATCACATCACACCAGACACCATTGAAAAGAAGCCTGACAATGATTGTGAATGCAAACTTGGATACTTTACGCCCGAGCATGAGACTGAGTACTATCTCGCCTTGGACGCCAAACTAGGCGATGAGGCGGCTGCTACGCAGCTTGCACGCATTCCAGATCGTCCCACGTTTGCGGAGCGTGAACGTGATCTTTCCATGCGGAATCCCGCATCGGTATACAATTGGCTGCGTCGCAACCAACCACAGACTCTCCAAGATAATGAGATTGCTTCTGAAAAGTCTGCATCACGCCCTTCCAATCAGCGGTCTTCCAAGCGAGCGCCAGCTCAGCGCAAAGATGAGGATATGTATGATGAGGACGGGACAGAGGCCCAGCCTACTCCAAAGAACAAGCGCAAACGTGAAGAAGACACTGGTTATAGACCTAAGGGTGGTAGTAGCCGGTCGAAAAAGAAGAAGGAAGAGCCTACTTCTAACCCAAGCAAAGTGGCCAAAAAGCCTTGAGCAATGGCTTTAGAAAGGGAATTCATTTTGTGTATTAATATTGGCGTTGGCTTGATTCACTGGCTTCAAATGATATGACGGATCATTAACATTTTCAATTTGAAATATGGTATGAATATGTAGTCTCCATGAGATATCTAAGAAAATAAATCCCACTATGTAATCAATGTCAATCGTGCCCAGGTGATGTCTATACCTAAAGCATCTTGCCACTTTTTTGTGCTTCGATAACTCAATGCACCTATCTGATCAGTTTGCAAGCAATTGCAGTGATTTCCCCCCAGGATTATTCTTAAAAACAAAAAATGGGAGGTGAAAAGTGAAAAGTGAGAGGTGGCCGCTGTGAAATGACCCTTTGCGAGAAGCCATCGGCCTAAGTTCTTTGGTATTCAACACACTTGCCACAATAGGTAGGTGTGTAGATATCATCTACCTCGACCATTTGGTGTTCAAACTTTGAGTTAAAGTATTGTACAAGTGTTATATTCTCATTCGGTAGTCACAGTAGCTGCCTTCCTACTGCATATCGTGGTGGCAGTCTATGAAGCTGCCACTTCTAAGTAATGGAACGGAAGGGAAAATTGAAGAAGTAGAGGAAATCAAATAAATCAAAGTATAGGTAAGTATAGGTAAGTATAGGTAAGTATAAGTAAGTATAGGTCACTCCAATGGCTTTCTCTTGTATCCTTGAAAGGTCGAAAGCCCATGGCTATAGTGGAGCTATCACGTGACCTGGATTTTCTTCTCTCCAACCCATCTGGACGGCCTCCACTCCCATTTTGAAGCAAACCGCAATCAGTCACAGACAACACCTTTTGCGATGGCAATTACTATTCTTCCCCCGGTTGTAGAGGACTCCAGTCCCTATGAAATCGGCTCAGATGACGATATGTCTATGAACTCTGAGGAGGATGTCGAAATGACTGGCATCTCCCGACCTCACAAGCGACCCCGTTTACAAGGAAACTCGAATATTGGCACAGGAATTGTCACACCGGGAGAAGTGGTCACAGATGATCCGCAATGGATGAGGTTGGTGCAATTATGGAGACTGCGCAAAAAAAAAAACGCGGGGCTCATATCGTCATTTTTTTTCAACACTAACAATCTACAGAGGTCATGGCACCTATATGAACCCGCTTTCGACATCTATCATTGCCACTGTTGCCGGTACAGTTCAAAAGACAAATAAGCTACTCTCTGTTCATCCTCTGCGCGCCCGCTATACTCCCGAGATTGGAGATCTTGTTGTTGGCCGCATTGTCGAAGTGCAATCGCGACGGTGGAAGGTCGACGTCGCTGCGCCGCTACTTGCCCAGCTCCCTCTTTCCGCAATCAACCTGCCCGGTGGTATTCTGCGTCGACGAACAAGCGCTGACGAGCTCCAAATCCGAACCTTTTTCAGCGAAGGCGACCTTGTAGTTGCCGAAGTGCAGAGCGTACACCAGGATGGGTCGGCGTCACTACACACACGGTCCTTGAAGTACGGGAAACTGCGCAACGGTGTGTTCCTTGCCGTTACAGGAACCGGAGGCAGCGGAGCGTCTAGCTCTAGCGTGAAGGGTGGTGTTGGGGCTGGGAATTCGGCTTCAGGAAGTGCTCTGGCTGCTCCTGGAGGTTCTGGTACTGGTGGTGTGGTGCGGTCTCGTCGACAGATGTGGACGGTTCCCGCTGCCAATGGTGGTGGTGACGTGGATATTATCCTTGGAGTGAATGGGTACATCTTTATCTCCAAGCATGCCGATGGGGCAGATGCCGCATCGTCAACTACGGAGAATGTCTCCATTACACGCATGGAAGAGATGGTTTCGAGTTCAATCTACTCTAGCCAGAACGATGATATTCCGCCCCAGACCCGTCGGGAGATTGCACGGTTGGCACAGTGTATTCGAGTTTTGGTACAGAACGGAGTGCGTGTGGATGAAGAGACGGTTATGGGTGCCTACAATGCTAGTCTGCAAGTGGATTTGGAGATTGGGGATGATGAAGATGAAGAAGATGAATGGCGACAGGAAGGCCGTGAGTATTTGGAGGGCGCTAAAGCCCAACAGATCCTCGAGTTGGTGAAGCAGCAGCTGTAACGGGTTCTAACTGCTCGGATGTATGATAATGATACCCCTCAAAACAAAGATAAAAGGGAACACTTAGGCGTAATGTCAAAGTCCATGTCCAAACCACAGTGTGGTCTGTCTACTCCGGGTACACACAGGAGGGGAGGATTCAGCCCACAGGTCTAGTAGTATACTGATGTGTCATGGCTTCACAAATTGGAAGTGGGAACATCTGCCGTAAGTGGACCAATATAAGCCATTATAAGCCATTGATCAGGCCTCTGAGGATGAGATCTGCCCAACCAGGTAGCTGTATTTCAGAAATGTATTGACATAAAAATCATGAATAATGACGATGAATAGTTCTCAAAGAGGAACTAGAACATTGTAGTTCAATAAAACAACCAGAAACAATACAACATAGGCAATAGATACAATAGGACACTGGCTAGAGCATCTCAATGAGGATGTGATTAAAAGAAGCCATCTGATAGGCTTACATACGCAGTCACGAGTCAAACCCGGGGGACAGTTTTTGTTCTCTTCTCTTTTCTTTTTCTTCTTTTTCTTCTTTTTCTTCTTTCTCTTCACTATACTTGAATCCTTTGAGAACATGCCCAATTACTCACTTCTTTCATTTCTCATTCTCGACTATTGTCCAGTACCCATAGGTTAAAACCAACCTTTTCTTGGCTTGATCCTTTTCTACTACTTTTTCCATACGGGGCTTCCTCGACCTCCTTCTTTTTCAAGAACTTTCTCCCCATTATCTCATAGTCAAGATGCCCGATCTACGTCGCCAGATCTTTGAGAGCGGCAAGACTGTCTCGCGTAAGGCAGCATCTCGTGAAGCATCCCGCACCAACTCCCCCGCCAGTTCGAAGCAGACCTCGCGCCAGGGCTCCCGTAATGCCAGCAGAGCTCCTTCGGACGAAGAAGACTCAGGATTCCTCTCTGATGAGACATCTATGAGGTAAATTACAGATAATCCCTTGCATCTTTTTGTCTTTTTGTCTTTTTGTCTTTTTGTCTTGTCTTTTTATTTTTATTTTTTGGGGTATCTTCACATGGTCCCCACTCTCGTGGCGGGATGATGTCACCAATGATGTCGGCAAGTTTTACAATCAAGGCACTAACCAAGTTGGGACAGCATCGGATCTTTCGACGATGAGAACCCCGAACAAGATAATCCCGATTGGGAACATGAACTCGGCGAGCGTATTCAAGAAATTCTCGATCGCAAACGCAGCAGTGTCCAAGGCCGCGAGGAGGCCCTGCAAGCATTCTGCCGCCTGACCAAATACCACTACACAGTGGAAGAACTTCACGGCGCCGTTCCAGACCTACTGGCGGCATTTGAGCGAAGTGTTCGCACCGAGGTCAGTGTGCGTGAAGCAACCCTTGCCTTGCGTGCTATTGAGTTGCTTGTCATCTCGGCTTTCGACAACACCGTCTACGAAAACACTGAGCCCTTGCTCACCCGCACCATCCGTGACTCCGTCTCCCCTCTGGTCAAGACAGCCGCTATTCACTGCCTCGGGGCATGCACTGTCTTTGGAGGTGCTGGTGAAGATGGCATCCTTGAGCAGATGGGCTTCTTCCTGGACATCATCGCCTCTGACGGCCAATCCGTCGATGCCGCAGACAACCCCACCATTGTGACCGCCGCGCTTCAGCAATGGGGATTCCTCGTCACCGAAGTCGACGATTTTGAAGAAGAAAGTGAAGAAGGAGTCCAAATCTTCATGGATCAGCTTGACAGCTCTGATTCCAACGTGCAGATTGCAGCAGGTGAGAATATTGCTCTTCTCTATGAGAAGAGCTATAGTCCCCAAGAGGACGACGAAGACGAGGAGAGAGCAGATTCAAACGATGACAGCGACGAGCACGAACATGACCACGACCCCACAGCTGGTCCTAAGCTCGTGAAACGATACAATGCTTACCACAACACTCCCGAACTAGAGAGCCAACTTCAAACCCTGGCCACCATCCACGGCAAACAGATCAGCAAGCGCGACAAGAAGTCCCTCCACAGCAACTTTGCCTCGATTCTCACCACTGTCGAGAATCCCCGCCGCGGGCCTCGCTACAACACCGCCATTGACCAGAACACCAACCGCCACTACGGTAGCACTCTCACTGTCAAGATCGGCCGCCACGGAGTCATGACTATTGACCGCTGGTGGAAGTGGGTACGACTCACTGCTCTGCGCCGCATCCTGCAAGGTGGCTTTTCCGAACACTATTTCCAGGGTAACCGTTCCGTTCTCGACAGTCTTCCTGTCATGATGCGCATGGCAAACCAGGGCCACGGCTCGATGGATCGCCAAAGTGCACGCAAGGCAGCCAAGATGCGCAACTCGCGTCGCTGGACTACTCACCAATCCGATGATGAGGACGAGTAAATGGGTGCTTCGTATTCTCGCATCGGTGGTCAGGAATGAAATGATGAATAAATGAGGAACCAGACGTTTTTCGGTTTTTTAATTATTGACATGGGATACGACAGCTGAGTGTTTCATGCCACACGGAGGATTTCAGTTCCTCTGTTTCTGTTTCTTTTGACTTGTTTTTTCATGAACCAACTTTGTACCTAACGAAATGAAACTGCGCATTGAACATTCAATGTTTTTATGATGTTCGGTAAACCGTTCAGGTCAACAATAGAACAAAGAAAAAGTTCGTATTTATCTTTATGTAGAGTGAAGAAGGTCCTGCCCAAAACACCTAGCGAAGCACCATCTCTTCTTTATAGTCTTAGTCTTGCATGTCCAATAGAATATAGCCAACAGAACAACCCCCAAAAAAGGCTAACTATCATCAACAACCATCTAATCCTCAAACACAGGCACAACATTAGACCAGCTCCCCCTAGCCCTCTCCTCCCAATACCCATCCTTCCCACTCTTAAGCCGCCAAGCAATCTCCCCATCAGAGTCATCATTAACCCGCGTAAACCAGCGTGGAATCCAACTCTCCCCAGCATTCTCCATATCGCGCCTGCGCGCACGCTGTCCCTCCTCAAGCTGCACCTTAACCGCCTCCGCGTGGTCAAGGTCACCGTTTTCCAGCGCACGCTGATCAGGACGTAGACGGGAGTCCGTGACAGGCAAATGCTTGTCCTCAATCGAGGTGATTTCATTCAGCGCAGCCGCAAAGGATGTGAGACCGTAGTGCTTTGGTGCGGATGGAACGAGCGAGCCAGCGGTCCAGACAGTGTTACCGGTAGGGTTACCGTCGCGGGTGAGAGTCAGTGAGGAGGGCCAGGAGCCGGATAAGCCGAGGGATACGGGGTTATTGTTTGCGTCAACGGTGCGAGTGGAAACTTCCTCGCTACGCCCGGAGAACATGCCGCCAGCTTTGAAGGTTGAGATGGAGCGGTGGCCGGTTGCCTCGTTTGTGACGGCTAGCTCGCCGACGGGCTCGACGTATTTTTCGCCTGCGATGATGTTGCGTAGGAAGGATGTTGCCGGTGTCCAGCTATAGCGGTCACCGGTGGCGTGTAGGGTGATGCGGACGCGGCCTTCTGTTGTGATCTCGGCGGATTTGCCCCAGAATTTCTGGCTGGGCATCGGGGATTGCGAGATGCTCCATTCTTTGCTGTCGGCTTGGTAGGCTAGTTGCACGGGCCGGTGTGAGACTTTCTCTGCGATGAAGCGGAAGCCTCGGTCTTCGCGGACGAGCTCGTAGGTCTCCCCTAACATTGGATTGAATGGTTTGCGGATGGAGCGTTCCCGGACGCGGTTGCTTGAGAGGGAGGATAATGCGAAGGCGGTTACATACATTAGGCGCTCAACGGGGTCTCTGGATTGGGCGGCCTGATCAAGCAGATTTGAGTACTCCAGGACCTCGGCGGCGCGTTGCAGGAGAGATATGGGCTCGTTTGCGGACACAGGCATCGAGATTGTAGACAAGTCCTTCCCGACATTCTTGCGCAGGAACCCAATTAAGCTTGGTGGCAAGACTGTTGGGGCGAGGATGTTCGCGCGGCGTTTTATGGGGTCTAGGGGCAGCGGGATCAACGATTTGGGTTTGACTGGGAACAGGCCCGATGTGCTGCTGCTTTCTTGGCGAGTTGCTGCAGCGTCGGATTCACCATCGCTGTCAGAGGGGGCGTCGTCCTCGACTTCTTCGGCAGCAGAGGCAGGCCTGTCCTCTTCAGGCCCTTCGTCGTCGCTGTCTTGGATGGTTAGAAGGGGAGACCTGTCACCACCTCCATCTGTTGCATCAAAGAATTCTTGCGACATGTCAGACTCCATGCTCCGCCGGGGAACCATAGATGGCACAGGGGGGTTTCGTCGCTCTTTGCTCTCAGTAATCAGCGTGGAGAACTCAGAGACCGCATTGTCGAGATCGCGCAGTACCGCCATCAAATGGTCATGGATCTCATCCACGCTATCTAGGTGACTCATCACACTGGCAGGCTTCCCCTTGCCATCCGTGACAGGCACCCCAAGCTGCGAGGAACTGGAATTCATGGTCATGGCCGGCGGTCGCTTGCTGTTGGCATTCGACGGTCCACTTGTCTTGCGCTTCCAGAACGACCGTTTGGCCTCCGCCTCACTAGGGGCAGCCTCATGCGTACTGCGCTGGGGACTGGGGGACCGGCCACGCGAACGGGGCCGGTCGACGGGAGTTGGGAGGGGCGAGACAAGATACTTGGGGTCTGTATCCTTGGCAAGCCGGCGTATCGCATCTCGCGATCCAGAAATCTGGCCGACAAGGCTCTCAACGCGAGCCCATTCACTCTCCTCTGCCGGGGAGGGCTGCGATGGAGCATAAAGTCGTAGCTCCGGAGGGGCAGCTAGACCGGCATTGTGTCTGTCCTTAGAAGCCTCCTTGGAGGACGCTCTCTCGAGGGCACTCTTCCACGCACCAAATTCATGCTCGTTACTGGCACGTAGATGCCAGATCTCAGCACCCGAATCAATAGAGATCTCACGGGACTTTTCGTTGGTCGCAACGGCTGCTAACGAGAGCGGGATCGCGCCTCGCAGTGCGGACGAGTTGCGGTCATGATAGTATGACAGCGTACACGAAGTGAAATCTAGCGAAAAGAACCGACGTGCCCAGCCCTGGTGACGCTTTCGCCGCCGTTTCTGCAGCAATCCCGTGTGGACACTTAGGTTCGACACATCCATGTGCTGCGAGTTCAGCGTGGCTCGACTGTTGCCTCGTCGGCGAGTCTTGGGCTGCGGCAGCGACTCAGTCGATGCCCCTGGCTGAGAGCGTGTGGTGATCGATGCGGAGCTATGTGGCTGAAGACCGGTTGGATAGGTGAGGAGAACAAGTGTCAAAGTCTTGGAGATTTGTTTGGAGAAGGTGTTATCGAAAACGAGGGCATAGTTGCCCCCTTCGCTGAACGGCACATCGTAGGTCCCCTGGGTAATCTTATCTGCCTCACACTTGCCCGTCCACTTGATTGTTTTGAGCCCAATTCCCGTCAGCTTCTCGATAACGGCAGATTGTTGTTGCCGCGCGCCGGCAGCCGTCGCCGTTGCAGGGAGGTTTTCGGTGGAATCGGTGCTCTGGGAATCGGACGCAGGAATATGGGAGCTCAGAGCAGAGGATTGGCCAGGGTGTTTGAAGATGCCAAAGTTGACAGACTTTTTGTGCGGTTGAATACTCCAAGAGATGGTGTGGTTGGCACTGACATTGATCCAACGTACAAAGTACGACTAGCGATGTTAGTTGAGACCAGGTCTTTGGCGATAACAAACTCTACCTTGCTGTGAATCTCCAGCTCTTCCATGGCCGCCATAATTGCGCAGTGAGGGGTTGCAAGAACCGCAATGTGTCCGTCGCGATCCGGTGCGGCTGATCGTGGCGATGCGGGGGATAAGCCACACTATGTATATACAATTGATGTCACAGGAACATTCGGATTTGGGGATTAGGGAATTAGGGAATGAAGATTAATTGAACACAAAAAAGGACAAGGAAATACAAGGAAATGAGGAGGGGCAAAATTGGAACAAGTTGAAACTGAGGCTGATGGAGTTCACGTGGTGGAGATCTCCTGCTCTTTCAGCCCTTTCCTGGTGCTCCTGGCCCAGTCTACGTCTGTGATAATGGACAGCCTATACACGATGTCTTTACATAGGTGACTCCACAAATCGCTGGAAATTCATTGATAATGGTTACATGTCCGATGCCGAAGGTGTATCAAATTAAAAAAAAAAAAAAAAACGTAGGAAATTCCATCCCATCTTTTCTAGGATTTCGGGGACTTTTTTTCAGGAATAGATAGTACACTATACAGACAAGAAAACATTCATCTCCGGCCGCCCTTGCTCATGTTGCTGAACATCAGCTTAAAGCCGTTGCACAGAGCATGCATGTCCGGGTAGGGGTTCTTCTGCAGTTCATAGCCCTGCGGAATCACCTTGACCGGCCAGTTCTGAAGTCGTGCGTGTTCGCCTGCCTTGAAGCAAAGGAAAAAGTAACCGGGGTATTTGGCGTTGACGCAGAACGCATAAGCCGAGCGACGAGGGTTGGCCTTCGTGTAAGTCTCGAGCCATTGATCTATTGGATATTAGTTGAATAGTAGTGGGATGGATAAATTGTCAGACACATACCTGTCTCGGCCTTGCTGCCCTCTTGGAATTTCTCGTGAAGGATCATCTCGCTGACTTTCTTGGCCATGGCTTTAACGTGATTGACAATCAGGTCATCCAGGTCGCTGTAAGTATACCGACCACCGACCTTGAGGACACGACCGACAGAGAACTCGTTCTCTTTGTCCAGCTCAAGAACATCAATGTGCTGGTACACCCCTTGCGCCACCTTCCAAGTGACAGCTAGGTGATCGTGGCCTCGGGAGGACGGGCGAATAACAACGTCGCCTGGGCTTTGAGAACCTAAGAACTCCTCGGCCTGGGTGGAATTGAACGGCCGGAAAAGTGGGTGCTTGATGACACGCATGGCTTGGCCGCCACGCTGGGTCTTCTCTTGCAGCGACTCCTTATCGTCTCGCTCCTGCTGCTCGTCCCAATCACCGAAGCCATGATCCTGGTTCCGACGAGATGGGTGACTGACTTGATCCTCGCGTAGAGAGACGTTGCAAGAGAAAGCCTTGCGGTTCAAGAACAGGATCTTGGCCGGCACTGTCTGGTGGACTTGGTATACGTTGCGTACGGGGATCTCGTAGGGAACACCGAGTTCGGTCTCGGCCACAAGCACATCAACTCCGCAATCCAATTTGGCTTCAATGTGATCCTCAAATACGCGCTTGATGGCAATAGGCACCACCATACCAGGCACTAAAGAGTCGGGTGTCTCTCCAGTGAGCATTGTGAAAATATCGTCTGTGCCGAGGAAGACATAGTGCTTGCGCAATTCCTCGTAGGGTTGTTGCAACTCAGCTCGGATCGTCTCGAGGGTGGCACGCTTGCGCTGGTTGAGGTTCTTCTCGAGCTGCTCTGCGTACTCTTCTAGAATAAGATCGTTGACACGGTCCTGTGCCTCTTCCCGGAACAGCTTCCGCATAATAGCACCAGTGCCGTTCTCGTCAGTCTCGGCCTTGATGTCTTCCTCGTCTAACTCTAGTGCATCGGCGGCCATCTTGCGCGCAATATCGTAGTCTTCAGGATGCACACGGGTGTTGTCCAGCGGATCAGCATCGGGATCAGCATTCTCGAAGTCAATATAGACGAAACTAGCACAGTTGTTCCAAACCTTGACACCCATAGCCGGGTATGTCGCGTTGACACCAAGTAATTCCACCCGGTTGTTAACGACTCCGCCGTTCATATTGACAATCTTGAGCAAGTGAGCTGCCTTTCGGGGACCAAGACCGCAGACATAAGGCAAGAGATTAGCTGTTGCTGTGTCGGCAACTGCCTCGTTGAGATCAACGCCGACCAGGTTGACCATGTCCACCAGGGCAGTTTCCAGCTGCTTGAGAAGCAGGTCCTGGGAGACTAGTTGCTGGCCTGGTTTGAACTGGATGGACACAACGTCACGGCCCAAGGACGCATATTCCTTGAGCGGGCTCTGCAAGTACCGGCCTAAAGCCACACAGTAATGGGTCAAAGGTCCAAAGCCTGGATTATCGCTTCTGGCACGAGGACTATTGTGGTACAACCGGGCAACTTCATCATTAACAATGACCACCTCTAAGGGGTCGCTGACCTCCTCATCGTGCTCATTTGTGTAGGATGCACCACGTAGGTCTTTTTGGTCGACAATTTCGGATAGAAGCTTGTACAGCCGGCGCGTCTCTGGCGTCATGCCTGAAACACCGATGACATCTGGTCGACGACGATCTATCAGATCCACAAAAGCGGCCAGGTTGTCACCGTCTGCAATGTCACGGCTCCCATCTCCTACTGAAAGATCAAGGAATTTGCCATTCTCCAAAACACGGCCATCTTCTTCCGTGTAAGCCCAGTGAATGGGGTCCCGGCCTACCTGACCAGATCCGGTGGAAAGAGTGAGAACACGGGGCACTGTGCCCAGGACCATGCCCTTGGGTTTGTAAGGGGCCTGGTCGAGACGTTGTGAGAACGCTTCGCGGCACTCCTTCGCCACATGATTCTCACATTCCTGTCGAATGTTTTCCTTTACACTACGATTGATCAACTTTTCCAGTTTGCCCAGGGCCAGATCCAGCACCTCACGGCGAACACGGTTCCAAGCATCAGCAAGCTCACTGTAGTTGTCTGACTCAATATCGGCGTAGAGACGCTTGCGGAACTGGTCAAAGTTTTCAAATCGCACCCGGACATCGACGAGTCCTTCTTCCTCGGCCTTGAGCATGCGCAAGAACATCTCTGGCCGACGGGCGATATCACTCAGCTGCTGGTTCCGCAGATATTTGAATTCGGCGTAGGGATGCTGCTCATCGATCCGGCGAAGTCCTTTCTCTGTGCGGAAGCAATCTACGACTCCGTTCATATAGTATGCCTGACGGATCACCTTGCGCATTTTAGGGCTGACAGCAAGCTCTTCGGCGAACATTGACTTGGCAGCTTTGAGGACATGCGAACTGCTGGAAAAGTCGTTGTCGACAAACTGATCTGCCAAATCTTCAGGCTGCTCAGTGGGATCTTCGGTGTATTGCCGACGACCTTCCTTGGAGGCATTCTGAGCAAACGCATCCGCAGTGATGCCAAAAGCACGCACGAAGCCATAAGCCTTGCCGTTCCGAACCCGCTCAAAGAAAGATCTGCCAGTGGCTTTTCGGCGTTGGGTTTCTCCAGTAGCCTCGCCATTGACCTGGTTGAGATCACGTAGCTGTGAGGAGTACTGGAAATGGATATAGTCCTGCACATCTTGGAGTTCCTCCATGGTCGCGGCCGCAGCAAGTTGATCCTCGACATTGGAATCATTCACGTTAAAGAGAGTTTGCAGGTTTTCGTATGTCTTTTGAATTGTACCACGCTTGTCGATCAAAGCGCGGAATTTGAGATCATGGTCGAAGATATCCCATAAATCGGTCATATTGAGGAGTTTCTCGGCGCGGATGCTGTACTGAGCGGAGTCATCGTCCGGATCGGCGCCATTGGCCATATCTTTGACAGCATGAATCATGTAGTCTTTGCGATGCTGAAAAATGAAGGGCACTTCCCAATCATCCGTGATCAGGAATTCCAACATTTTAGCGACGGAGCGCTGGAATGGTTCGCGCAGTTCGGGATCCATGCGCTTCTTGAGCAACATCAAGTTTGCGATCCAGACTGCCTCCTCACGGAATTGATCCTCGGACAATGTCACATGCTTATAGGGCTTGCGAGCAACCTGATGGCGCTCGGGTTCATCGAGGAGACGAATTTCGTTATCATCCTCCGTCAACATCCTCTCAGCCAGCTCCGATGGTTCAAAGACATCCTTCAAGTCTAGGTGACGTTCTTCGGTTTGTTTGTCGGCGTCCTCTTGGTCTTCCATTTGCAGTGCGAAATCGTACTCTGTGCCATCACCGAATGCGGCGCGCATATCCTCAAGTGCATTTTCATCCAATCCCGAGGTATCAGTCGGAATCAAGCCAGTCTTGTTGACTCTGGAGGCAGGCGCAACCCCAAGGTCATCCCGTTCACGCTGGGCCTCATCGTCGGAGAAAGTGTCCTCTTCAATAAAGTCGTCCATCTCATCGCGCAGACCACGTCGCTGGCCTGGTCTAGCATATTGTTGCGCTTCCTCCTCTTCGTCCGAATTGAAAATATCATCGACGCCGTGAGACGGTTGGTGGCTCTCGCGATCCTTGCCTCTCTTCAAACGCTTAAACTTCGACTAATATCAGAGCATTAGAATACTGTCGAGGCATGGGCTGTAGCTTACATACCTCAGTAGCTGGTCCACGATGCTGACTTGGACCATGTCCAATGAGTTCCAAATCTTCTTCGTCAAGGTGCTCTTCTTCGCGAGCAGCGCGTGGACGTTTCCTATGTTTGCGAGCGGCACGTTCTTCTTCTTCATCCTCATCAACAATAAAACCTTCACGGACCTAAGAGTTCGTCAGCAAAGAGATACAGCCCGGTGAAAGGTCGACACTGACGGCGCGAGCAGCCTCCTCGTCATCTTCTTCTTCGTCTTCCTCCTCGCTTGAGTCATTGTAGTGATGGGCGGTACCCTCACCCTGGATGCCCTCGGCATCATAGTCATCGGCGACTTCTTCATCGTCGTCATCCATGATCGCCTCGCCCTCGATCAGGTCGCGAAGGCTCATCTTTTAAGTAAAGATCCCTATTGCTAGGGACCGAGGAGAATGCGGTTTCGGGTTAAAGATTCAAGATACAATGGCGCAAATTTGACACCAGGTAGTGCTTAGCTCGTCAATACGGTCAAAAATAAAACAGGGAGGGCGAAATTGAAGCAATAGTTGTCAAGAGGAAGAATCACGGCCATCGGCGAGGAGAGGATGCGGGTGGCGGTGATTGGCTAGTGCTAATGTGGCTAGACACTAGTCCTATTAAGGCAGCCTAATTGTGGCTTGACTAGTCCCAGGTCACGTGCTCTTGTCTTTTTGTGTACGGGGTATCTTGTACATTCATTGTACATTCAACGATGCCCTAGTCAGATCCTCAATATACATATTGTTTTGTACTATTGATGTAAGGCTGAGACTATTGAATATCTAATATGTCCCAAGTTTGAACGTTATCACCAATTTCATTTAGCCATAACCCCTTTGTGCAAAGCCACAAGTACCCAAAGCTAGTCCACAAGACTGGTGGAACCCCCAAAACACCTGCTGTTTCATGGATTTGTAGTGGCTTTCATAGTTCTTGAAGATCATCTCTCATTTTGTCCTTCCTATAATATCCGTAAAAATCCACCATACGTCTGTTTGGCGCCGACCGGCACATTTTGGTCATAGTTGGTCGAATCGACGCGCCCGAAAGGCCCAATCAGCGTCGCCAAGAACATCGCAAGGTGATATCGACTTCCCCGCTGTTAGCTCGGGGGTTCGTTCTGACCACTCTAATCCCATCGGCTTGGGTAACGCGGACTCGATATCACTCGAGCGACTGGGCTCTTCGTTTTCTTTCTTTCACAACTTCCTCCTGCAACTCCAACCCCTCCAAATAAGCGCCATGGCGGACCAGTTCCAGGCTCGGACGCTGAAACGCAAGAACGTCAAAGGTCTTGCTCTCAATGCAGCCCCTAAACCCGCCTCCAATCCTACCGATGGCGATTCACAGGCCCCTGGAGCTGTTGGAAATAGCGAAGTCAACACCACAGATACGCTCGAAATCGGACTGGAGTTTCGCCTCGATCTTCGCAGTGAAGACTTGGTCACATTGAAGGAACTCGGCGCTGGAAATGGGGGTACTGTTTCCAAGGTGATGCATGCATCCACTAAGGTCGTGATGGCTCGAAAGGTGTGTATTGTGTATTGTGTGTTTCTGCTTGTTGATCAGCTTTAATTTCCTCGTTCCCCCGCAGATTATCCGCGTGGAGGCCAAAGAGAACGTGCGGAAACAAATTCTACGAGAACTTCGAGTCGGACACGACTGTAACTGTCCCAATATTGTCACTTTCTATGGTGCATTCCAAAACGAAGCGAGAGATATTGTGCTATGCATGGAATATATGGATCTCGGGTAAGTGGACCGATATGAGAAACAAAGCGGATATAACTGACGGGCAATCAGATCTCTCGACCGCGTTTCTAAAGATTTCGGCCCTGTCCGAGTCGATGTGCTGGGAAAGATCACAGAGTCCGTCTTGGCTGGTCTTGTCTACTTATATGAAGCCCACCGCATCATGCATCGTGATATCAAGCCATCCAATATCCTACTCAATTCACGCGGCAACATCAAGCTCTGTGACTTTGGTGTTGCTACCGAGACAGTAAACTCTATTGCCGATACATTCGTTGGTACTTCCACATACATGGCCCCCGAGCGAATTCAGGGAGGCGCCTATACGGTCCGTTCCGACGTGTGGAGCGTGGGCTTGACGGTCATGGAGCTGGCCGTTGGAAAGTTCCCCTTCGATCACTCCGACTCTACTGCCGGAAACCGTGCTAGCACAGGGCCGATGGGGATTCTGGATCTCCTCCAGCAAATTGTGCACGAAACAGCGCCCAAGCTGCCCAAGAGTGACGCCTTCCCGCCTATCCTACATGACTTTGTTGGGAAGTGTCTCCTGAAGAAATCCGAGGAGCGCCCAACCCCACGAGAGCTTTATGTATGTTTATCTATTTATTTTTGACCTGCAGCTCTTTATAACATGTACTAACTCCTTCCAGGACAAAGATGCCTTTTTGCAAGCCGCGAAGCGCACACCAGTCAACCTCGAAGGATGGGCAATGAGCTTGATGAACCAAGAAAAGCGCAAGTCCTACTTGGGACCACCAATACCAACGTCACTCTCTAGAGAGGCCTCCACGCCAACCTCAAACTCGACTTCATCTTCCGCTGCAGCTCCCACATCATCCAATATCGGCAAACCCCCTCTCATCAGCAAGCCAACGCGAACCCCACAGCAGTCACCATTCCCGTCAAACCCAGTATCAGGCGACATCCCTCTAAAGATCGCCAACGAGGCCCCATCTACCCACCGTCACTACCCCCAGTCCCAGCACCAGCAGCCCCAATACTACTCATCGTCCTCATCCCGGGCCACGCGGTCTCCACCACCTCCCTCCCTGGAGCACCTCTCGCTGGAAGCAAACGATGAGGACAGCCGATCCGGTCGTCGCGCGATGCGTCAGCACCTCAATGAGCCCGTGTCTGCTATCGATGCCCCGTCTCGCCCATTCATGAGCCCCCGCTCCTCCAGCTCCAACAACTCCAATCCCCGCACGAACCTGCACTCCACTACGATGCCCATCCGTGCCGGGCCTCCGAACGGCCTGCATCCCGCACCGCCTGTTTCAACAGGCGGAAACTGGCGCATCCAACCAGGAACTACGCCCCGGTGATTTCGTGATGACTAGTTAATGTCCTCGGATATGTCTTGGTTCTATTTCATTTCCATTGTCATGTCTATATCCAGATGAACGTGCATATACACATGAAACGTCGATGTGATGCGATTTCGGCTTTGATATGGACTTCTGCTATTTCCTCAGCTGTGCTGTTCTGTCTGATGTGTACTCATGGCGCTCTTGATGGGACAGGAAAAGAAAGCCGAGACAAGCTGCTCTACCAGTACTGTCTTTTTCTTCCATCTATGAGTCTCTTCTCTCCTTTGCTACTTTCTCCTTCTTCACTTCGTATTCAATGACTATGCTTCGATCGAGACATCTGGCAACGAACCCTATTTTGTTCATTTTTGACTCTTATCTTTATCTGCTGGGATGTCTTCCTGCATTACATGGCGTACATAAATATATGCAATTTCATACTCTTTCAAACCCTGGTAGAAACATCTGGATATACGTCCCTGAGATAAAAGTTTTCAATAAAGCGCTTGTATCGAATCAAAAACAGATTCCACACTCACAAATCGAATATGGAATCCACCCATATTGGCGTGGATCTGCATTCTGCAAATGACTCGCGATTCAATGAGTGCTATGTTGACATTGAGCGGGGATGATGTATATAAAGCTGGTGTCTTTTGTTCTCTATAACTTATTGGTTGACTCGATGGTGTTAGACGGGCTCAAGACTGGGGGCTAAGTCTATAACATCCAAGAAGTAACCTCCAAATACATGGTTAAATGTCGATTCCTGTATAATAAGCCTAATACATCTTGTAAGTAGCGGATTTATTTAGGCGCCTGTTTACTACAGATACTTCACAAACTGTACAATTGGTTTATCTCCAAGGACCATGAGCATACTGTTTAATATCATAAATCATGAAACGTTGCTGTGGCATAAAAAGAATCAACAGAGAAATAGAAAACAGTACAACAGACTCAATATCCGAAACGGCTGAAGATGGAGTATTCTACGGTGATTCATTAGAAGCATCTTGGATGACTGGCTGATAACTGATATATTCAGCCATAACAACATGACCAAGGTGTACAGAGAAAGCTCATCTGTTCACAAAGCAAACGGGTTTTCAAGACCGACAACGGAAAACCAGATAACAGGGGTAAATCAAACCCATGAGCAAAATGATAGCGCAAATCAATAAACCAAACAAACCTGAAGTCATAAAGCTCTGAACTCCAAACAAACCGACAAATCAGTCAACATGTTCTCTATTTCATCATGAGCTCGGAGCCAGCTAGCGGACTGGGAGCAGGGGGTCCAGGGGCAACACTCGGGGTCGATGGCGCAGGAGCAAGGTCGGGCATCGGGATTGATATAGATGACTTTCCACCCCGAGTGCTATTTGTTCCACCGCGGCCAGAGGTCCCGGTACCGCCCCCACGGCCACCACGATTTTCATGGGCAGCAGATGCAGTGGTAGCAGCACGATCGCTGCCGCCATCGGCCTTCTTGTTGCCTCGCGGACGGCGCGAGGTACCACCCCGTGAGCCGGGTCCACGCAATGGTAGGCCAGTATCTTGGGAGACGGGAACCGCAGCTGCAATAGGAACGTGCGGGTGCGAGGTTACGGTCCGACTCCGACCTGTTCCTCGCCCACGGCCACGGCCACGTTTGACTGTACCGTCGGCGCTGCAGCTAATTAGCAAATCTGTCGTAAGGGAGTAGTAAGTAGACATAGACATACCGTTCCACCTGGACCTTTTCTCCCTCCGGAACCAGTGGCCCACTGTAGACAAAGAACCCGTCCTTGCTGGCAGCAGCCTGCTCCTGCCACACCATTTCGGTGTCATCCACAAATGGATCATCACGGTCATATTCCTCAACCTTCTTGCGTCGCTTCTTCTTTCCATCGCTCGCCTCCGAGGGCGCACCATTCGTTCCTGCACCAGTGCCACCCATGGGAACATCGCCATCCATATCACTATCGCGTTCCGCATCGAGGCTCAGGTCCTCGTCAGCACTCTCGCCCGCAGAGATTCCTTTGGCATTCTTATCATTTCGTTCCAACGCGGCCCCAGCAGCTGCCACACGAGCCATGCGTGCCTTGTGCGCGGCCAGACGAGGGTGCAAGGCAGCGAAGCCATATTGCTCTTCTGCAAGCCGTGCAAAGTTGACAATTTGATTACCTTTTTGTAGAGGAACATGAACAATGATGTTGGGTGTGCTCCGCGAGTCCGGCGACTTGGCAGAATCATCCCCTCCACCAAACAGCGCATTTGTGATCAAGCCAGACCCTTGAGGCAAATGAGGGGCTTCTTTGGCAGGTCGAGCTGGCTTGGGAGATGAGGCCTTCGAGGCCGGTGCAGTATTTGTGCTCTTTTCCTTTTTGGCGCTTGGTGCAGGTTGCTCTGTGGAGTCGATTTCCATTGAATCGGCTGCTTGTTGCCTGGGCGGAGTCGGCTGCGAAGTGGGTTCAGGTTGCGCGGCAGGTTGAGGTTGGCGCACCGGCGGCGGAGGCGGTTCGAGTTTAGGAGTTTGTGACGGTGTTGGCCGCTGCTCGGTAGGTGGGTATGGGGTGGTGTAGGGGGTGGACTGCGACATGACCTGCGGGATATGCATGGCTCCACGGGAAACAGAGGAAATGGGAAGGGGCGATGGTGCTAAGGACGGATGTGAGGGCGTGGGAACCATGGCAGGCGGCCCCGGCGAAGACAGGCCGGACACATGGCCAGAGGAGGAGCGTTGAAGCGTGTTGTAAATTGGTTGAGAGTTCTGGGCTGGTGGGTCGATGATACTTGAGATCGCTGGCGATGCACTGGCACGATAAGCATTGCGAGGAGAGATTGTGCGAGCTGGGGGACTATATGATGGTGCTGGAGATGGATTGTCAAACGCAGATCGAATGGGGTCGAAGTTTTGTCCGCTGGTTCGTTGAGGTGGTGGTTGCGGCACTGGAGGTTGCGATTGCGCTTGTGGGCGAGAAGGTTGCGACAGCTGATACGAAGCTCCTGGAACTGTAGGGGGGTGTGGATTTGAGTATGGAGTTGGAGCAGATTGAGGGGGCTGGGAAGGTTGAGGAGGTTGAGGAGGTTGAGGAGGTTGAGGAGGTTGAGGAGGTTGAGGAGGTTGAGATATTTGAGTACGTTGAGCTATTTGAGTAGGTTGAGTTATTTGAGTAGGTTGAGTAGGTTGAGTAAGTTGGGTTGGTTGAGCGGGCTGAGCAGGTTGAGGCGTTGCAGGGGCGTGTGGAGGGCTTCGGGCGTCTACCGGAACCCTCGTTTCCTCTGCCGCAGTTTCCAGCTTGGGCTTTTTCCGGGAAGCAGTATTGTTTGATTTCTCCCGTGGACGACGAGGAGCTCGAGCCGGTTTTTCTTTAGTTTCTTTAGATTCTTTCTCCTTCTTCTTCTTGTTGTCGGGGTCGTCATCCTTCTTACGACGCGACCGCCTGGCGGTACCGGAGGCACGTCGGGCGCCTATGCCGGGTTTGACATCAGTGTCGATAGGCCCTTCTTCTTTGGGTATACCCATATTAGGAGGATTCGACATAATTTGACAAAACCACAATTAACAAACTGAAAATTGACAAATTGATGGAATTTGGTCAAAATCGAGATGAGGATGAGAGGTTGAGTCAAAGTGGTGAAACGTGTCGGTATTCAGGTCGGCAAACAGAGATTGGGGGGGAAGAGGAACACAAGAAAGATAAGATGGTGACGAAAGAGAGGAAACACCAAGAAAACACGGGAAAAGCAGAAAAAGAGAGGGGGGCGCGGAAGGGGAGAAGGGGAGAAGGGGAAAATGGGTGACAAGAGAGGAGAGAAAGTAGAAATAAGAAAAGAAAGGGTGAAAAAGAAGAAAAAAAGAAGGAAAAAAAAGGAAAAAAAAGGAAAAAAAAATTAGGGAAGAAAGGGGAGCGAGAAAAGGAAGCAGATTGGAATTAAAAGCACATTACATGGCAAAGTACTAGAGAACTACAATTTGATATATCAAGATCTATACTACTTGGGAAATAATTGGGGGAATTACTACTTAACTATATAGATTTATCATAGAGCTATCCCTCTAGAATATTTTATGTAAATTTTTATTTATTGAAGTCATTGTTGAGGATTGGAGATCATATCTATTATTCCCCTGCGGATCGGTTAGCCTAGAACCGTAAGTTGTCCCTGATACAGGGATGGCTTGATTTACCGAATGATCTCGTGCTCTTTAGATCAGGTGCTCACTATATCTTGAAGGTTAGATCTAATTTAGGCTTAATTAGTTCTTTCCTTTTATAGATAATACGAATCAAAGTAGTACATGTATTGATCCTGCTTGTGTATCCCAGTGGAAGTTTATGATAGGTACGACAAATATCGACTTCGATATTCATGAAAATCTTTTTAGATTAAGAAAAAAAAAAGAATACACAACATTCTTCATAATATCTCAAACGATTTGAATAATCCAATCTGTATAGAACCCATCATATATAGCATAGAAAGATCTACACAAGTTGTATAGATGCAATGGATCAATGTGAAGAACCCAATTGGGACTAGCACATCCGCCATCTCCCACTAGCCTATTATGGTTAGCTTATTCTGCAGCTCCATTTTAGCTTTGGGAGCCGCATCCTTGGATCTCCCCGCGCTGACATAACTTTTTTTTTCTCCTCCTCACCTTATTTATGCATAATGGCTTTTCGCGGTGAACGCTTCCTCCTGGACCTAGATGAAGAATCTGGTACTCCAGAAATCCCTTCTCCATTCTCCCTCGTCGGTGAGATTCAAGAACGGGCTCCCTCCACCGCCATTCCCTCCGCGCCTAAACTGCCAACCTTGGCGGCGTCAACGACTGGGTTCCCTGCCCCTCGCCAACGCAAGACATCTTCCTTCAAACAGCGACGTGCAAATCAACCCACTCCTCCGGCTCCTACCCCTATTCAACCGACCGTACAAGATGATAAGAAATCTATCGACGAGGAGAACCGTCGTCATCTGGCGGCCATGTCGGATGCGCAAATTCAACAGGAACGAGAGGAACTGATAGAACAAATGGACCCAGGCCTTCTGGAACGATTCCTCCGCAGAGCAAATATTGAAGAGGACCAGAAGACTAAATTTGAACCGCCAGCGCCTGTGGCCGACGAAAAATCCAAACCGAGGAAATCAGTTTCGTTTGACATTCCTTCGTCTACGCTGGTTTCAGCACCAAGTGCACAGTCTCATTCTCTACCCAAATCATCACCTAAGCCGTACCTCCGTAATGAAGATCTCGCTCCACCCACCCTCCCACAAGACCTCCACCCGGCCTCTGAACGGCCCTCCCTTGACCCAGCTACTATCGAAACCTTCCACTTCCCCCAGCCAACAACCCCGATGCCGGTCCTGGACCCATCTTCACCGTCTTTCCTATCAGACCTCCAGTCACACTACTTTCCCGAGATAGCCCAGGACCCATCAACACTTTCCTGGCTGCAGCCCCTCTCTGCCGACGAAGAAGACCCAGACTCGACGTCAGCCTATCACCCAGCCAGCAACGCCATCTCAATGGCGCCCTCGGCGATCCGTTTCTCGCTAACAGGAACTATTCTTGCTCCCGAAACGTCCCTTTCCCTCCCGACAACCATGGGCCTGCACCATCACGGCGAGGATCCGCATGCCGCGGGCTACACGATCCCCGAACTGGCGATTCTGGGCCGATCGACATTCCCCGCCCAGCGATGTATCGCATGGCAGGTCATTGGCCGGATCTTATTCCGTCTAGGCCGGGCAGAGTTTGGAGAGCGGGGCGGGCGGCTGTCCGATGGACTGTGGTTTGTTATTGAAAAGGAGGGCATTGTTGCTGGTATGCTTGCCGAGGCCGATGGCGCTGCTGGTCAGACTCAGGGTAGAGATAAGAGCAAGAATGCGAAGGATGCTGGGGGTAGTAACTTGCCTCTTGCGTCCGGTGTTGGTCGTCATGCTAGTGCTGCTGCGTGGGCGGTTGAGGGTATCTGGTTGTGGCAAAAGGGCGGCGGTGGTGATCGTGGGTTGTTGAAGGAAGGCCAGCATCGATCTCTATAAGGTGGCGTTTTTGCTGCATTATGTTTGGTTGAGGAATACATTAACACCAGACGGATTTTTATGAGTATATTACAAAGAGCCATGAAAATGTTCAATTGTAACACCTACAGACCTACGGGTTCTAACTGAAATGTCCCATCATCCCAATAATTACTCGTGTTCAACTTTGGCCATCCGCTCCTCTGCCTACAGCGGCCATCGATGTAAGATTCGTCAAGAGACAGATCGGTATCCGCGGTAGAACAGAGACGGAGATGGAAACCCAAAGCCAAACGCGAGAGTTTGCAACGGAATGTTGCATTGCGACATTCAATTGCAATATTAGGGGCTCGTCAAATAGCACATTTTGCAATGGTCATTGATATATCGCATCCGATACAGAGCTTATTCACCTCCAAAGAAGGAATTTCAAGGCATGGATCTCGCCTTGCGCTCCACCTTACAGCGCGAATAGTATCCTATGAGTGAGTAGAACGTGAGCACAGCAGAAGCAAGAAACTTGAAGTATGGGTATTAGTAGACTATGACTTGACTGAGATCAGGCGAAAACACGAGTCCGCTTCACTGGGCTGCCCATGCGCATGGGTGCATTTCCACCAGCCATACCATTAAGTAGACGGCCCATTCCCTCCACATCCAGTTCGCCTCGTCGGAGCATCAGCTGGTCGGTCTCTTCTGTTTCTTCCTGTTTCACTACAGGCAGGCTTTCCTCGACGGATTCTGTCAACTTCGGGGCGAGAATCATGATCTGGTGCTCTGCTGCCACGAGTACATCGAAGGTTTGCCGCTCTGCTCGCCGGGATCGGCGTGCCGGTGCAGGTAGGTGTCCAATTGCCTGGAAGTTCTGGCCCATCAAGTTCACGTCCTGGAAAGGAGAAACGCGGCATCGATTTGAGGAATCAAATGTGCCAGTGGTTTTGACAGCATTGCGCCACAGAGACAGTAAGCTCGGGATAACCGCGCTCTGGCGGCCGTGACGGAGCAGAATCGACTCGTCAGGCAATACGTCTGAGGATGGATTTGTCTGCAAGACAGAGATTTGGCCGCGGTGGGACGGACTGGCTGTGCTCATCGATCCCTTCAGTAAGCCATCTTCACGTACACGTCTTGTGGATGGTGTCATAGGCGCGAATCGGGGTCGCTGCTCAGTTTCAGAGTTGGAGTTGGAAAGCGGTGTCATAATACGGCCGCAGACAGCGTATGCCGTCAATGAACCGCCAGTGACGCCTTGGACACTCGTCTGACGGTGCAGCGGGCCCTTAACAGCACCAGGACCGGCACCTTCTATATCCCATACGCCCCATTCGCCGTCTTCGAGAAGCACCATAACCGCTCGGCCGCCTAGCACCCAGTCGGCATCAATGATTCTCTTCCGCCGAGGAAGTCTGGTGGGTCCTTGCTCAAAACCGGGGTACAGACTAATCAACCAGCGACCTTCCGTGTCGATGGTCTCGTAATCTTCTTGCGGCATCGAAGCCCGCCGCGAGGATTTCGAGGCCTTTTTGACAAAGCAGGAATAAATCTTGACACATCCGCTGTGGAATGCAACAAGCAGGTTAGCATGGCGGACGGATGGCCATGTTGATGGGTTAAAGACAATTGTCTGTGCAGGTGCTGGCAAGAGGCGTCGTTGGGAGACGATATCTTCTTCAACGAGACGGAAAGAGGATTCCTCGCGAATGAGAATTCGGTGCAGCAACAGCACACCACATCCCTCTGCAGAATGTGTGGCCACAAGCAGATCCCATTTCCCAAAGTTTCCAAATCGGCCCCGCGGCTTTCGCTGCTCTTGCTCATCTTCAAATTCATGACAGGTGAATGTGATAGATACGCCACGCGGAATATCTTGATGAGTGGTGGCCCCATTGACCGTAAGGGTTTGGATGCGCCAGCTCTTTGAATCTGTTTGTGTAGGATGAGGGGGCACAAGTGGCAGAGCCACAACTTTAGTCGAGAGGTCGGAACAAACTACCGCCACAACGATTGTCTTTCTCAGGATAGGCGGGAAAGGGTCTAAAGGCGAGCGAGCTTCCTCGGGGAGAACACGAGGCACCGCCACATCCAGCACCCGGCTTCCAAGGGGAATATCAATTTGTCGCAGAATCTCTTCGTACGGAGCAGCGGGATCAACCTCGCTCTCCTCGAGATTGAATTCAACCACAGGCTCTTCCTGTGCTGGTACAGGTTCCTCTTCCTCATCGGAGTCAATGATCATAACTGAATCGGGATCCGCATTGTTTCCTGCGGGCTTTGGCTTCGCTCGAGGCCCAGTCGGCTTTAGCTCTGCAAACCGTTTCCCTCCTCTCCACACAATTTTTAATCCGGTATCATAGCCGTAAATGATGAGCGAGGAGCCATTTGGAGCTCGAAGTGGGTAGCCTTTGGCTGTGTGGATGCGATGGGAGAGCGGATAGCTAAAGATTTTTGCAAAACGAGATTAGCGTCAATCCCAATATCATAACCAAAGCGCATCACCCGTACCTGATCTGCAAGCCATCTTCCCTAGGCCGGACCAAGGGAGTAGTAGGAAATGAGGGCATTGTGCCAGTTGCGATGCTGTCGAGCTATAGGTAGCTTTGAGCACAGGCGCCACAGGGCACCGCAGGGGGGATAGACAGTCGGAGATTTGTAGTCAAAGTAGATCCGATACCTGAATGCTTGTTTCTAAGCAAAAGCAATCAGAGATAGGGACGTTGGAGGTGGGGAGAGTGGAGGGTTGCGTAGATGAAGAAAGGAAGTTGTTTTGGCTGGGAAACCAAAGACGATCCAATCCGCGTTCCAGCGCGTCTTCCCAACTTCGACATTCAACCACTCGGCATGTCTTCTGGGCGCACCGTTAACTAAACTTATATGAACTATGGAAATGGTTTCAATTATTTTGACCGCAGAACTGTTTGTGACGGCGCACTACGATCGCTACCCCGGCTGCTAATCAGCCCACCATGGCGTCAGTTCGCTCTTTGGGTGTCCATGAACCCTCAGCCGTCTCCTACCTAGTCGCAGAAGGAATCCTCCCTCCCGAACCATCGGAAGACCATTATAACTGGACGCTATGCGTCGACGAAAGCGGATTGACTGGCCCCGTGGACGATGAGTTAGTATGGACGAAACACTGCGTTGTATGGTCCCGCACAGGGATGGTGAAACGAGTCTTTCGAATGGACCCTGAGAAAGAAGAGATTCGACACGCTCTGTTCACTCGGTTTGCAACGGAAGACACAAAACGCTCTAAAACCACGCCTCCAAGTCGACCTGAAGCAACTACTGGCACGCAGAAACAAAAGCGGACTGAAACATTCTCAACATTGGATCTACATGGAGATGCGAGAGTAGCGGTTGTAGCTCCCCAGCACTCCACCGAGGCTCTTTCTAGGGCTTTGGTGGTAGTCCTCAAATCTCAAGCCCATATCTTCTTTGTGGCGGGAAATAGCCACACAATTCCCCTTCCATTTGAGGTCGACTCCGTCTTTGCTACGCCTCGGGGTCTTATTTTCCAAAGAAAGGTTCAGGATGAAAATGGTAGCAGTCAACACCCGAATGCGCCGCCGAATTCCTTCATGTCTGCTTCGCTATTCGACCCTGGCGCCTCTCAGTCATTCTCCCTTGGCAAAAACAAGCGTCCATCGACGAAATTGTCAGCTGCTCCAGGTCCTTCTTGGATGCCAAATGCTAGCTCAGGCACAGAGTTACCCCGAGTTTTCTCTCTCATCAACCCTCATTCCGAGATGGGTCTAGTTGTGACATCTCAAACTTCCCGTTGGCTTCAGAGCAGCGTCAATAGCACCAGAAGAAGGCCATCCGGATTAGAGGTGCTGGACCCTGTGGATGAGATCGTGTATATCTCTCCGAAAGATGAGCTCTCGGGCACCAACAGACCAAACAGTGGCCCTTTGATCCTAGTGGTTACCATCAACACAAGTACAGGTATCTATACGATTTGGACTGCGCACTACAAAGATGATGGATCAGGCGGCTCAATGAAAGATAAAACTAGACGGGAAACTGGAGGTACCCGGTCAGTAAGGCGAAGCTCGCATTTCGGGATGGCGACTGGCGCTACAACACCGGCCGCTCGCTCTGGAGCAACCCGAGAGAGCTTTGGGCCTCGGACCGACAACTGGCCTTCCGCCCAGCTATTTGAAGGGAAAGCTGATGCTGAAGACGACTTGGCTTCGAGAGTAGCCCAAGACTTTGGCGATGTCGGTGTTCCCCTCAAAACATCAAGGCGAGTCAGCTCACTGCTCGCCCGAACAGATCTTGCAACTAGCCAGGACCGCATCACTTTTTCGGACCTGGCCACTGGCAGTCAGTCCAGCACCATGCCTCATGGTGCTGGGTTCAGGCAGTCTATCGGGGGAGCAAGCGCTCGTGGAAGCTTTGGTTTCAACCCTCGAGGCTCTCTGCCTCCAGGTACAGGATCCGTTTACAGCACTGCAGGCAGTTTCCTAGATGCCCCAGTGGACAAGCTCCTCGAAGAGCTCAATAATGACAGTCTGTCTTCCGGCTTCGAGAACATTGCCCTACGCGAATCGACATCGGGACTTCCGGAAGAACTTATATTAACCAAAGTTGAGAGTTTCTCGTCCCAATTCTCGGGTAGCTTCCCAAAAGAGCCAGCATCCCGCCGGTTAAAGGTCTCTACATTAGCTTCCACTGAGTTTGGAAGCGCACACAAAGGCAATACGGCTTCCCTGGCAGTGTACATCGTGGATCAAGAGGCACAGAAATTAACTATTGTGAATCTGAGGGCCGACCGAGAGCCAACTCCCAAGAACCGAAAGAAGTCCAAGACCGCCGAGCAACGTCCGTTACTTGTGCGTGCGATAAGGATCCAGAATGTCTCCAACGTCTTGGATGCTTGTAGAATCTCCGATGGGGATCTTTCACGAATACTCTCAATAAGTGAAACGGAAAGCGGACACCGCGAGCTATCATTGCAAACCCTGTGGGGTAGTCCCGTCAAAGTTGAAGTTCCTGTGCCACTGCAGCTGTATGAGCCGGATGGCATCTCTGCCAACAAACTCGAGAGTCGCCCGAGAGAAAGTGGTGTCAACCGGGTCATGGCAGACCCCGACCTCGTCTTCAACAAGTTTGATCATGTGTGCTCTCGGGGGAAGGTCGACTTGGTGGATACTGCTAAACAGCGTCACAGACTCCAAATTCGAATGGAGCCTCGCAACGAACTGGTGAAGAAAATACTCAAGATCTGCAAGTTTGCCTTACGTGAGTCGGAGAAAGCAGGCGATGGCATTATGGTCGCATGGTGGGAGGTCATGAAATGGCTTCGGGGCAAGGACGAAAGCAACATTGAATGGACCGCCATGACAGTCGTCTTGTTGAGTCTAGCCACCCCATTTGTCGCCCCTCCACAAACGCAGATTCCCAAACGAGCGCGTCGCAAGAAGGGTTTACTTAGGTCGAGTAGCGGAGGACACCTGGATCTGGAAAGCTGGGAGTCCATGCTGGACCTGGAGTCTGGCCCATCTGGTGTCGTAGCTCCGTGGATGATGGACAGTTCTTGGGGGTGGATCGTTGAACAAGACGCAATTGAAGGTCTCGCATCAGGAGATGCACCCAAAGGTGGCAATACAAGTCGGTCTACGTATCGCCAGAATTCCTACTTAATCCGGTGCATCGCCCTCAGCCGTGAATTCCTTCAAACCCCCCAAGGCCTCAGATCTGCTGGCCGCGACGGCTACCTCCCTATATCTGAAGCATTCTCAGAAAACACAAGATGTACGGCATTGTGCAGTGTTCTCGTAGCGTTGCATCTATTGCGTGAAGAACAGAAGCTTTCCACCTGCGACTCGGAAGAGTCCCAAAGACCCCTGGGCTTGCTTGCTCCTGTCATCGCACAATTGGGTGGCTGGCTAGGATGGGAATCCTGGAAATGGACTGAGGACGCCTATTACGGCACCGAAATGGCCAGTATGGAGCGCTGGCAGTTTGAGGATAATACTCATATCGCTGGGCTAAAAGTGCCTGCCGAACCCTTTCCGCCACCGTCCATCTTCGAATTTCTCATGGGTGCTGCTGCTCATCGGAGCCCTACACCATTTGTTTCTCTCCTCGATATCGTGAATGCATCCGAGCGAACTCCCAGAAAAGGGCGAATGTGGCGTGAATGTTTCAGTATCACACCAAGGACGTGTGCGTTGAATGGCTTCTTCACCGAAGTTCACAGTGTGTCTACACCCTTGGAAAAGATCAAACTTTTGCAGCGCTGGGGGTTCACGAAGAGTGTCATTGATAGCTTCCCGGAAGGTGTCAGCGCCCCGCTCTATGAAGCCGTTATGCAATGCCAGATTGAAGCCTCCACGTCCTGGAACGCGACACTCCTAGAACTGATTGACAGAGAAGACCTTTACATGTCGATGAACCCGGCTCAAACCAATTCATTGGCAGCGCCACAGCAACCTAATCATAATGCCATCCGAGATTTCCATTATATCAGCAGCTCGGCTTTGGATCTTGATGCCATCAACGCGTTTGAGGCCTCTGCAGAGGCTGACCGATACTCAGTCACCAGGCTGATATTCAGGGATGATAAGCGATTTATGGAAGCAGCTAAACTACTAAACCAGTCCAGAGCACCGGTGGCAGAGTGCATCGCCGAACCTGGCTGGAGTGACTCGGAGTTGTTAGAAGCGCAGAAAGAAATCGTACAGCTCGTGACAGTTCGCACGTTGTCTATTCCAGCGGGTCGTGCGATGCTCACCTTTAGTGGACGATTGCCTTTGTTGACTGAGAAACTACCGATCCCTTCATTTTCCCTTCAGTGTGTCATGAAGCCGGACAATGTGACAGTCAGCGCGGATAAATCTGCGTTCTCGGAAGAAAAGGTCTGCTGGGCCTTCTTCCACAACGGAGTATCCACAGGTCTGGCAATATCCAAGGCTTCAAAGGGTATTGACACGTCGTGGATCTTGTTCAACAAACCACAGGATCTTACCAACCGGCATGCCGGGTTTTTGTTGGCTCTGGGTCTGAATGGCCATCTTAAATCGTTGGCCAAGTGGGTTGCTTTCAAGTATCTCACTCCCAAGCATACCATGACATCAATTGGTCTTCTGCTCGGTCTCTCTGCGTCATACCTGGGCACAATGGATACTCTCATCACACGCTTGCTTTCGGTGCATGTTACAAGAATGCTTCCACTTGGAGCCGCTGAGCTGAACCTGTCGCCGTTGACTCAGACCGCCGGAATTATGGGCATCGGTTTACTTTACTGTGGCTCCCAACATCGTCGTATGAGTGAGGTCATGCTCTCGGAAATCGAAAACAGTGAGCAGGATGAACAGGCTGCTGCCACCGGAGAAGAACTCCGCGATGAAGGATATCGTTTGGCCGCAGGCTTTGCCCTTGGTTTCATTAACCTTGGCAAAGGCGATGATTTGCGGGGAATGCGCGATATGCACATTGTTGAACGGCTATTGTCAATCGCCGTGGGCACCAAGAGCGTCGAAATCGCCCATGTACTCGACCGTGCCACGGCTGGCGCCACCATTGCCCTCATGATCATCTTCATGAAGACGAACGACTCAGTACTAGCCAAGAAGATTGATATCCCTGATACCACCGTTCGCTTCGACTACGTGAGGCCAGATCTGTTCCTGTTGCGAACGCTGGCACGACAGTTGATCATGTGGGATAGTATCAAGCCCACTGCTGAGTGGATCAGCCAGAGTCTGCCTGAAGTCTACCGGGGACGATCGCGACTCACGGATGTGCGCCGGCTGCGCAGCGAAGATATGCCATTCTTCAACATTATTGCAGGCCTCTGCTTTGCCCTCGGTCTCCGCCATGCTGGATCGGGGCAAGCACCGGCCCGAGATCTTTTGTTGTTTTATCTAGACCAGCTTATCCGCATATCACGGCTACCCGTACGAAGCTACGATGCTAGGCTCGCCCGCAACTCGGTTCGGAACTGTCAAGATGTGGTGGCCCTATCTGCCGCGGCAGTCATGGCTGGCACGGGTGATCTAGCTCTGTTCCGGCGCTTGCGCTCGCTCCATGGTCGGATCGACGCCGATACACCATATGGCAGTCACATGGCGGCCCACATGGCTGTCGGAGTACTCTTCCTCGGGGGAGGCAGCCACACACTTGGCACATCCAACCGCGCTGTGGCCGCGCTCATCTGCGCATTCTACCCGAACTTCCCAACAACTGTCCTTGATAACAAGTGCCACCTCCAGGCCTTCCGCCATCTCTGGGTTCTGGCCGCTGAGCCACGATGCGTCGTCCCTCGTGATCTTGACACCCGCCGCCCAATCTCTATCCCTATTACCGTAACATCTCATGACGAGACCACCCGCACCGTCAGCGCCCCCTGTCTACTACCAGATCCTAGCAGCATTGCCCGTATCGAGATTCGCGGACCAGACCACTGGCCGCTCGTTCTCGATTTCAGCCAGAACGATGCCCTGCGCGAGAAATTCCTCCGCGGCGATCCATCCGTCTACCTTCGCCGCAAGGCAACATATAGTCCAAGCTCTTCAACTTCCGTCTTTGCCTCCACCCTGACCGGTCTCAGTGAAGCCCAAGACATCCTCCCAGCAACCGCCGGTCCCCTCTCAAACCCAGCCAAGGGCCTCCCACCCTCAGCATGGCCAACCCGCATGGCTCTACTCACCGGCAAGCCATCTGCAGCGATGACTCCATCTCAAAATCCCTGGGACTGGGTCTTCCACCTCCCTTCCCTACAAGACCTCGACATCCGCGAGCGTTCCCTCGTCCTCCCATCTTCCTTCCCGATGCGGTCTGCACGCATCAGCACCGATCTTATTTCCGTACCGCCTTGGCTGCGTACCTCAGCGGTGGATGCGAGACTTGCTCTGTCGCATACCGTGCGCAACATTGTGCAATCCGCACACGGCCGCGGCGCTGATGCAGATCAAATTCGTGATCGGGTCTGGCAGCTTCGTCTGCTATTTGATTGGCTGGATCGTACTCAGCCTGGCGATGAACGAGACCATCTTTCGAGTAGAGGGCTGCTATCTCCGGCGCAGGGTCAACCGTCTGGACTGTGGTTGCGGAGAGACTTTGTTGAGGAAGCTAGGTGGCAGGTGTGGGGTGTACAGGTTGGTGATCTTGGAGAAAGTAAGATATAATTGTATTCGCATTAGGAAGAGAGATCAAATCCCCAATGCTATTTTTTTGATTCCATTTTTTTGATTCCATTTTTTTGATTCCATTTTTTTGATTCCATTTTTTTGTTTCCATTTTTTTATGTTGTATCTTCTCCAATCTTCAATTCCCCAGAAGTTCATCTCCACAGAGGGGGCAACTGATAACACAATCGATAGCTTCCCATCTCTCGTCTGTTGTCATCTCAATCCTCTGGTCATCCTAAGTCGTAATCCTAGTCCCAGTCTTCTTCATCTCAATCTCAGTCCCAATTGCATCTTCAATTGCATCTTCAATTGCAATTCCAATCAAATCAAAACCATGACCAATCAATCCCAACAGCAATCCCCTCCAAAGCGGAGTGAGTTCTCCAACTCCTACCTCTCTAATATACAGAAGAACGAACGAAGAACGAAGAGTGAAGAGCGAAGAGCGAAGAACACAAAAGCTAACAATCTCAACAGTATGGGCTTCCCTAATAACAAACATGTCCTACCTCCCAGGCCTCCTAACCCTACACCACTCCCTCAAGCACCCCTCCCCAGACCAGAGCATTACAAACCAACCCCAAACCTTACCATCCCCCGCAAGCCAAGGAACAAAATACCCATTCGTAGCCTTCTACACCTCAACCTTCCCAGCAGAAGGCCTCAAAATCCTCCAAAGCCGCAACATCCAATCTCAATGGGTCCCCTCAGTCAGACCCGCAAGTACCCGCAGCTACGCCCAAGACCCACGCTTCGCCGAAACATGGAACAAGCTAGTGGTCTTCTCGCTCGAGGAGTATGAGCGTGTTGTTCTCCTCGACGGTGACATCCTCGTCCGCCGGAACATGGACTCGTTAATGGAATTACCGCTTGACGAGGAAACCGATGCCGAGGGAAGTCGGGTGTTCGCAGCTGCGCATGCTTGCGCTTGTAATCCTACAAAGAAGGCTCATTATCCTGCTAATTGGTATGTAATAAGACATGCACTCTCACGATATTGCAGTGAACCCAAAACCACCATCAAAACCAAAACACACAGCACCCAGCACCTATTACAACTACAGTACTAACGTTTCTCTCACAGGATCCCCTCGAACTGCGCTTACACAACGCAACACACCATTCCCACTGACGCACAAAGCATCGCGCCACCTCCCGGCTCGGGAGTCGGGATGCTGAACAGTGGGGTGTTAGTGGTGCGGCCTTCAGCGCGTGTGTATGACGAGATCACAGCTGCGTTGCAGGAGACGGCGCGGATTGAGCGGTATGACTTCCCTGATCAGGAGTTGCTGTCTGATATCTTTGCTGGACGGTGGGTTGCGCTGCCTTATGTTTATAATGCGCTTAAGACGTTGCGGATTGCGGGTGTGCATGATTCTATTTGGAGGGATAGTGAGGTTCGGGCTGTGCATTATATCTTTGCTACGAAGCCTTGGCATGAGGAGGTTGTAGAGGGGGATTTGTCTGGGTTGGATGAGACTGGGGTTTGGTGGTGGAGGGCTAATTGGGAGAGGATGAGGGTTGAGAGGGAGGTTGGTGTTTTGGATGAGTTTTCTGGGTCTGGGTGAGGTTTCTATGTTACGTAGATAGATAGACTTACTGTAGGTTCGATAGATTTGTAGATGGCTATGGTTGTGAATAGATTACTCCGTTCAGACACCATTTTAGTTCAACTTTCATATTGATAGTGAGTGGATTGATATTGATACGGATATCAATGTCAATCTGAACAGCTCCTATACCAGATGCAATACATGCAGGTCGATCTAAGTATATCCATGTAAGGGTGCAATTCTGCATCAACGTCGTCAAGCGTCAAGCATCACGAATTCTCATCTGTTCAATTCCAATCAACCATCATACCCAACAGCCTGGAGCTCTTTCCGCACCGCATCCTCAGTCTGTATCTTCTTCATCTGAGTGTCCTCCAACTTCTCACCGCCAGCGAGACGCATCTTAAGCTCATCAATGGCGCGGATCTTCTTCAGCAGGCCACGGATCTTCTTATCCTGGGCAGAGGGATCCTCAACAGACGCAGGAGCAGCGGCAGGGGCGGGAGCAGGAGCAGAGGCGGACTTGCCCGCACCGCCATTCGTAGGGCCAGCATTCTTGCCACGGTTACGGTTGCGGTCTGGGCTGGGCCCAGTCGGGGCGTTGGCAGGAGCATCAGTTCCATCTTCCTTGGCCTTCTTGGCTGCCTCACGCTTCTTCTTGTTCTTTGCGGCGGACTTGGACAGGTTCTCGGCAGGCAGGGCGACACCGCCGCCAGGCGCAGCTCCGGGAGGCAGGTACTCCTCCGCGGGCTCAGCGCCAGGGATCTCACGGCGGCGGGGCTTACCGAAAGTGTTCATGCTGGCACCGGGCACACCATCGCGGACAAAGGCGGCACCACCTTCGTCTTCACGCTTGAATGCGAGCGGGGTCAGCTGGCCACGGGCGCCGGGGGGACGATAGGCACCTGCTGGCTTGACGGGAGCCTTGCGTGTACCCATATAGGCCGTGGCGGAGGGGTGGGGCACAGGCACCTTGGCGAGCGGCTCGCCCAGAGGGTGCTGTTCGATGCTCTGCGGGCGCCAGGTGACGTCGTAGAGCTCCGTCATATCCTCGTTGTAAGTGAGACCGCCGCTAACGTGCCAGATGCGCACACCGTTGTCAACACGCAGGCGGGGGCTAGTTGTCGCAGTCAGGATGTACTGTCCGTCGGGCGACCAGGCACACACGCTAGCATTGGAGGCCTCGACGGTGGTGATCTTGTGGTAGTTCTTGTCCATGTCATAGAGGTCCATCTGTCCTGCCAGGTTACCGAAACCGGCAACCAGCACAAAGCGGCCATGAGGCGAGAACTGGATAGTGTTGCGCGGCGCGAGGGGGAAGTTGTGCTTGGGCACACCACGGAAGTTGAAGATGGTCGTCTTAGCGGGCATATAACCGTACACAACACCGAATTCCTTCGAGTTGGGGTTCCAGCTAACATCGTGAATAGGACCTTCCTTATCTGTTGATTGTTAGTTAAGTTCAACAAGTAGTAAAGCCATAAAAACATACCAAGATCAATGCGCGAGTCGAATGCACCGCTAGCGCTCAGCAAGTACAGGGTGGTCTCGCCGTAGTAACTCTTGCCAGTGCGGTCCACCTCAGTCTGCGCGAGCACGATCAGAGTAGTCCCAGAAGCATTCCACTTCAGCTGGACCTTGTCACCCTTGAAGAAACTCTTCTGGGAGACGGGCGCAGTGAACTGCGGCACAATGAACACCTTAACCTGGGCAGGCTGACCCTTGCGCTCAGGAATGAACACGGCAATAGACTGAGTCTGACCAGGCGACAACGCAAAGTCCGCCACTCCCTCAACGCGCAGCTTGTTCCAAACAGTGGAGAGGTTGTCGCTCTGGTAGAACTGAACCTCGTTGGTCACGGTGCGGGCGCACAACCGCTCATCGGCAGTGTACTGCAAGTTCCAGCCGGTCTGCGACTTCTGGACGAAACTCCCCACAACTGAGTGATGGTCCCCGTCCTCAATGGCACGCCACACCTTCAAGTTCTTGACGGCGTCTCCGTTCTCGTCCTTGGATGTGCGCTGCCAGGTGATCACGTAAGTACCGAGTGGCGAGAATCCAAGCTCGAAGACATTCTCGGCGGGGATGGTCCCAACGACTAGGCCCACGGAAGGGTCGACAATGGTAACCCTATGTCGAAGATGAATGTTAGATTTTGGCTATGAAAGTGGGGGGAGAGGGGGTGAAGGACAACTAACTTCTCGGGTGATGCCCATGCGAAGTAGCGGCCACACGGCGAGTAGGCGCTGCAGCGGAGGTTGCCCTCTGGTCTGGAAAATGAGTCAGCAGAATTCCTTGTTTGCTATATGGTTCAATTCTTACTTCGCGAACCCAGAAAGGGGCTGGTAGACAGGGGCGGCATCCATGATGCTAATGCCCTTGAGCGTGCGGACTGTGCGACTATCAGAAACCGTTCATCCACGCAAATGCGACCCGAAGTCAAGAGCAGAGATAAGGAGAGGGAAAAGACGTACAAGCAAGTTGCGTAGGAGCAGCCATCTTGATTTCGACTCGCGGGTCTAGAATGAATCCACCAAAAGAAGAGAAATCGAATGCTTTTCGAGAACACAAGGTAAAATGGATTCTTCCAAGAAGAAAGCCGAATCACAAAGCGAACTTATAGGACCAAAATAGCCTCGCAACGAACAACGGTCCCAGTGAGATAACGGGGGAGTCGAACAAAGGCGAAGCGAAACGGGCTTTTCGGGGGGATTTCTCGGATTGGGATTTCGCGGGGGGTTTCTGGGCAAGTGAAAACAGCAAGTCGGCGGAATAGAAGACTGCTAGACAAGTCAATGCCAGCAAAAGAGGTCGGGCGAAGAAAGGTAGTTGGGGTGGTTGAAGAGTGAAAGGAAGAAAATTCGGGTTTGGCGATGTGGCTCAGGCGGCATGCCGTCATCTGCAGTATACGCGTTGTGCCGGGAATCCCAACTGTATAGATTTGTACGCTTCGGGCTTGGGATTGGGGCTTAGTTAGTCTATATAGTAGCTTGATATTATATTATTCATGATGTCTAGACACCTAGATACTTAGAATAATGCCCAGGCGTCTGAATTTCCGTAGAAAAGACAGGTGGCAATGGTCATTGGAGGGGAAAGACCCAATCAGGTACTGACGACAGTTGGATATTTGGAAGAGAAGAGAGTCTCAATACATAGTTTTCTCTGCTTATAATTACATGCAAAGTCATTGTTACTTAAAGAAAAGACATAAAAAGAAAGAAGCAATCCATTCGAGCCATCCAGCCACTAAAAAAACGCCTTCGTAACCTTTTGAATCTACCAAAGCATAAACCAGACTCTAATCGCGAGCTGGCGAGCCGAATCCACCACTGCTGTGGCCGGGAGTGGAAACCAATCGTGGAGTCCTGGCAGTAGTATCAACAACATCCGAGTCAAAAGTCATACCATCAAGCATGCGAGCATCTTCATTGATAGGTTCGGGGGTCACCGACCCAGCCGGCGACAACGAAATCATAGAACTCTCTCCAGCATGGTGTTGTTGTTGCTGCTGAAGATATGAAGCCAGCGGGTTCGGGCGGTTGACATTTGCGCTACCCATAGAAGTAGGTCGTGCTCCGATACCTCCAGAAGACACACGGTTCATTCCAGGAGGACGAGAGATCGGTCCGCTGTAAGTACTGTTGGCGCCCTCGCCAAAACCGACCAGACTAGCATTACCTTCGTCACTGACGTTACCGACACTGGAAGTGCCATCGTCCTCGTGATCCTCACTCATTTTATCGGCATCGTATGCGTCGCTACTGCTCGCCCAGGTGGTGCGTCCGGCGACGCTACCAGTCGCGCTGGCACTGCCAACTGTGCTGCGCTCTTTCAGTGCTTGACTCTCGAAATATCCTGGAGCATATGGCGGAAGCACTTGGCCGGATGTCTGGCCACCGGCACGGGCTGTGGCAACGCGTTCAAGGCCAGCTAGGCGGGAGATTCGGTCTGCACGCTCAGCCTCTAGGGTTGTGGTGGAGGATGTGGAGGACTGGTGCGCATGGTGACTGTGGGGGAATGGTTGACCTTGGTGGCCGTCTTTAATGGCTGTTGTCGAGAGAGCAGATAGGGATGTAGTGCCGGAATTGGGGGTGCCTCTGATTTCCCCGTCAATTAGCCAAGTCAGTTAACTCTCCATGTTATGTAGAGACATAGGGAAGACGGAGTTATAGAGAGCTCTTACGGTCCCATATCCGATGGAGTGACGGGGTCCGATGGGGGAGGAGGCAAATTGATTAGCGTTGGGGTAGTCATGATGTAAAGCAAAGATGTGAAGTCGAATTAACTGAAAATTAAGTAGAGTCAGTTAATTCAGTGATGTCAAAAGGGACAGAGGTTGGAGAAAGAGAGAAGGAGAGACGCACTTGGACTTGAGAACTAAATAATTAATTGTCCCCAACGTCATACCTGGTGTCTACTGGATTTAGTGGCCATTGGGACAATACTGCGGACAGCCATATCATACAACATAAGTCCTAACATACCTGGCCCAAATTAATGTGGTATTTCACTTATAAGGCCTCTCTCTCTACCTTAACAAAAAAATTGGTTCAACATTATATTAGAAAGTTATGCTATTTCTGAGGTCTTTTTAATAACAAACCTTCAGCTCTCATGGTGGACGCTAATTACTACCATCCGAGATCGGTCCTCCCCATAGTCGTTTGGACTTTACCAGAAAGCCTGCACACCTGCACTGACACTACGCCAAATTCATGGATTCGTTCATTCATGCATATAATCGCCTATAATAAAATATGGAAGAGAAAACAGCCCGCTGCTCCCCCCTAATCCCTAACCAACCTTTCGATTCTCATAATGCCCCCGAAGATCATCCACCTCTTTCTGAAGTCTAGTGAGATCAGCCAGGATGTCAAGGGCATTGGAAGGTTGTGGCGCTGGTGTCTGGTTCTCCTTCGACCCCATCACATCACTACTACGGGCAATAGAATCTCGAGTGCGCCGAGGCGGAGGGGGCGGAGGTGGTCCAGTAGTGCCAGCCGGTACACTTCCATAGGATGATGCCCGTCGCTCCGCCTTCAGTGATGATGGTCTGGAGTTAGTTGGGGGAGATAGATTCAGCGAGATATCTCCCAACGGAGCAGTCGCCTGGAAGTCTCCCAATGATGGCGGAGGTAGGCTGATTCTCTTGTTTTCCATCGCCCGACTGGAAGGCAGAGAGCTATCATTGCTCTCCGAGTCGTAAGATATATTTAATCTGCTACTAGTTTTGGACTGTGTAGACTTGGATCTCTGCATCTGACTGTGCCGCCGACTGAGAGGTGGCGTCGGAGGACGCTTATGCTGCGACTGACTGCGCTGGAGCGAGTCCGTGGACCCTGTCGCTCCAGGGACCGAGTAATAGTCCGCAGCAGCTGACAGAGACACCGAGCTGGGATACAAGGCGCCGGGCGTCACATTCCCGGAGCCATGAATTGAAAGGCGGTTAGTAGACCGAGACCGGGCGGTCTGGGGTGACTCTGCGGTGGCCGTAGAGCCGATTCTGCGGCCGTGATGACTCCTAGGCGGAGGCGGCGGCTTCTTGTCTTTGGTTCGGCCGAGAGGGCTACTTGCGTCAAGCTCTAGAGACAACCGTGCTGCAGGACGTCCTGCGTGGGAACCGTCTGTATTTGTTGCAGACCGCATGTTGTGGTCGGGTGATACGGGAGATCCATCCGTTGATGGAGCTGGGTGTGGAGCTGACCCAAAATATTCTTGTAGTCGATCATCCTCATGGGGGGCTGAGCTCTTGTACCGATTGATTTCGTCCTCACTATCAGTCCCAGACACATCCGGATTGAATGGGTTTGTCTCCTCGTCCGAGGAGCTCGAGTCATCTACCTCGCGTTCAAGCGATATCGACGACTTCCCGGGGTAATCGTTCGGGGCTGTGGGTGGAGTTGGTAGAGACTTGGAGGGCAAAACAGGTGCAAAAGTGCACGAGTTGGTAGGCAATGAGTCGGCGGGATTGCCTGTATATCCAGATTCATCAGCGCCATGTTGGGGGATGATTTCCCCGTGTTACCGGAGGAAGGCTCCTGGAGGGGGAAAGAGGGGAAACAGTACTCACCTGGATTTCTAGGGCGAAAAGGATTTGATCTAGACATCGCGAGAATAAATATGTTAGAATCGAGAGAAAATGAAAAAAAAGAGAAGAATCGAGGGGTCCCCGCCGAGTTTCTTATCCATGAGGTTGTTACCTACGCGCCGCTTTCCGAGATCGAGTCCGGCTACCCCGAGAGGCTTGAATAATACGCATCAAGTAGAATTCTTCTACTGCTATACTGTAATATATAATTCAGTCAAATTGGAATATGGAATCGAATGCGTCCCAGCTCCCTATTATACATGGGAAAAGGGTACTATGGTACAGAAGCATATAAAAAATAATAATAAAACGCTCTCCAGAGAATACAAAAGTCCCCCCTCCCAATATGCCTCTCCCCCATTGCTGTGAAAATAATAACAAAAGACTCTCCCATATTCAAAAGTCCCATCACCGCTCGTTATAGACATGCCATGTCTCTTCACCCTCGAAAAACTTATGTGCCAGGCGATTGCCACTCTCGGTGGGCTGGCTGAATGCAATCTGACCCTTTGTTATTTCCATCCCGTAAATAAAGTTGATGACCACGCAGTCGAGAAGATCTAAAGCGATTCCCTTTCGTCGTGAGGATCCGGAGGTCCAAATGCGTGAGACTCCAACAATGGCCGGGCGGATTTCATCTCGCGTCGAGACGGAGGAGCCATTATGTGCGTCGGCATTTTGTTCCTTCACCACCGGTCGCGATTCCCAGATGCGCTCGGTCAGACAGAGCCCGACACAGCGACTGTCCTTCATATGCAGAAAGACCCGGTACCGATCTACTTTCTCGGTCGGGCCATTCTGCAAATGTTTGGGCGGTTCCGTTTGACTCCAGAGGGTCTCGTCGTCGATTTCCGGTGATGAGAGCTCTTTATTGACAACCTCAAGAACCTTCTTCGCTTGGCTCTTGGCACTAGGGGATGCCTTGCGGTCCACAATTACCACATAGCCTTCGTCGAATCGAGTCGCTTCGTAAACCCAGCGTGAGGCGTTCGCCCGCATAAATGCCTTGCCGAGGTCGATCCCCGTCGCATTCATCTCGTGGAACTTTTTATGCAATGCCGCATCCTCCGTGTTGGACGGGATATATTCCATGCCACAGGTAGCACAGGTCTTTCGTGTATCATTTCCCAAGTCGATTTGCATCTGGCGCATAACGGGTTGTTTCTGACCTTTTTGCTTGGGTGGGTCCACGGATGCGCGTACGCTATTCGAGTTAACCTCGGTCAAGGGCGATCCGGTAACTTCCTTGTGCTTGCGCTTGAGGAAGGCGAATGTCGGTTTGCGGGTATTTGCTGGCGGTGGGGTTAACCGTGGAGGTGGCGACGATGGTGGTGTGGTGAGATCGTCAATATCATCTAACGTGCCTTCCGATAACAGGGAGTTGCGACGCGACGGGCTCGACAGCACGGCGGCTGAAGACTCGCGGATGGCATATTGCAGGTTAGCCTCAGCTTCATCAAACTCATCCACGCGTCTTTTCTTCACGGCGCGCTCATCGTCATAGACGCGCCATGTTGGTCGTCCGTATGTTTTCATAAGGCCTCTTGGAGTGAGATGTCAGTTTCACCCCCTTGCAAATTCAACCAAACTCACATACCTCTTAAATGAATTGGTAACTGTCCACGGCATGACCCTGACTTTTCCCAAAATTTGCTCAGGGCAAGGTACCTTTCTAAGGTGGGATGAAGAAGTTGAGAAAGTCAAGCTTGTCGGCACGCGTGGAACACTAGTCTGTTTTAGGTCATATTGTTTCCATCCATGGAATGACTAATCTCGGACTTACCTGAACCTCAAGGCTTTTTTTTTTTTGTCTCTGCGTTTGATGTTGGGTGTCTTTATTTTGATCTTTCTTTTGGATTTGAAAAAGATTCAAGTGCAGGGGGGGAAAAAAAAAAAAAAAGAAAGATGAAGTTGGAAAGGATCAACTGTTTCTGGTGGAGAGCTTGGGTTTTGTAAAAATAAATAATAAAAAAAGGAGTCGCCACCAGCCGGGATTAATACCGAACCCA